>JASDQU010102700.1:40218-154724 GCA_032191745.1 Picea mariana
CCCCCTCGCCCACTACCTCTCTAGCTACCTTACACTCCATGCCCCTTATGAAAGCGTTGTCCTCAACGCTTGATGTGAAACCATATACTAGGGTCCCATGGATAATTGTGGACCATAATGTTGAAGAATACTGGAGAACCAAGATCCCGTGTAGAAAGGAAATCCACCATGTTGAAGTAGTCCAACCACCATTGTAAACTAGGGTCCCATGTCCAATTTCTCATGTGAGCTTGACACGAAAGATATCTGCATGCAATAACCAACTGAAAATGATGCTCCTAATACTGGCACCTATCATGTGGATCCATATAAGAATATCCATCCACATAGTGGGAAAGGGTCAAAGATGAATCTGAAAGGAATAATGCAGGATGGACACTGATAATGATAAATATCTCCTAATGTGTCACATTGATGTGCTCTATAGAAGGTGGAGTAGAGTCATCAAATAAAAGATGGAAGTAGTTGTCATCCCAGAAATGAAAACTATCCATATAGAAATCATCGCAATCGGCCTCAAAATAATACCAAGCATATATTTCTTGATTATATTCATCTCAGAGGTCCTCCATGAGAAATATCTCCTGCATTCTATCGAATGAATCTTGAATACTACGAAAACTATCATTGAAGCCATATACAAAGCCATCCAATCTGCCATTCAACTGGGATTTGAATGCTTCAGTAATATGTAGAATTTATTTGATGGTTTCAGAAGAAATAACCATCTGAGCACCCTATGAACTCTTCGGTCCCGCAACCATCATGAAAAAACCCAAAAAATAGAACAATAAGTTATGACAGAAAATCATGGCTTTTTCTGGAAAAACCCTAAAAAACTATTGAATTTAAAATGTGCATAACTTCACTTCACTTCCCGGACTCCATTTCAGCTAATTTGTTTTTTGAAATTGGGTGAAATTGTGAGAGGAACTTAGATATGTAATTTTCTTGGACAAATTCGGCCTCCAGCTGCTACAGAAATAATAAAAAAAAAATCGCACTGCCGTCCGCTGAAAAAAACCCTGAAAAATTGCAGATTTTAAAACTTCAATATCTTGACTTCCCAGACTCCATTTCGAATGATTTTGTTTTTCAAATTGGGTGTTTTTATAAGAGGAACATAGATCTAGAACCTGTTTCTACAAATTTTGCACAAAAATATACCAAAAATTTCTGAAATGTCATGGCCCTCTTTTTTCTTCTTTGAAAACAAATCTGCAAAAATAAAAATATTTGTCCACAATGTCTTCCAAGGAAAGTGCTCTGATACCAATTGTTAAGAACCAAATACTGAATACAAAATCACCACAACAAATATACAAGAACAATATAGGAAAACAACGCTTTATTATATCAAGCCCTTGAGGTAGGGTAACACCATACAATGGATCCTATTATGGATGGGATCCTCTCCTGTTCACTTGCCTCTTTGAGGGGGCATCCTCCTATTGAGCTACCGCTCCAAATAAAATACTTCTCTTAATGTCCCATTACATTTCTTGAACCCCTTTATATAGTGCTACCATTACCTAAGAACATTCTAGAAGAGAAATCTTCTAGAAGTAGAACCTTCTAAGAAGTCCTCTTACAATTATTATATCTAACTATCCATTTACTATAGATAACTACCATAGTGGGCCTTATTTAATAATATAGTGGACCTATTCCACCTTACATTAAATAGCCTCCACTATTATCACTATGGGCCCTCTAGCCCCCACCACTACCTCTCTAGCTATCTTACAGAAGAAAAACTTGGTCTCAGTCACAATGTTGGAGGATAGAGGCTATGATGTTGTTTTCAGCAATGGAAAAGATTTCCTGCGACATAATACAATGGGTCAAGTCAAGAATATAGGGATTCAAGTTAAGAATCTCTACAATATGGAATTTGATGGTTGTGCTGCGATGATGGGCAAGGTAGAAAAAGTGGTGAGTCAGGATGAGGGAGAATTATGGCACAAGCATTTGGGTCATATTCATCATGGAACCTTGAAAATCATGCAGCAAATATCTACTGGACTTCCAATGGGAACACTTTCTCGGTTAGATTAGTGCAAGTGTTGCACCATGGGGAAGTATGTAAAGTCCACCTTTCATGAAAAGGAGAACCATGCTTTGGTGATCCTAGAGAGAGTTCACACAGACATGTGTGGACCATTCTTGGTTGCTTCAACAACAAAACATAAGTATTATGTTATTTTTGTTGACGAATTTTCTCATAAATGCTGGATCTTCTTCATGCAAAAGAAGGATCAAACATTCTAAAAGTTTTGTGAGTTTAAAGCATTGGTGGAGAAAGAGTCAGAGAACCAAGTGAAGGATCTGAGGAGCGATAATGGTGGAGAATACATCTCTAATGAATTCAAAGACTTCTGCAGTAAAGAAGGAATTCTAAGAGAACTCATAGCGCCTCATAACCCACAACAAAATGGGGTCGTGGAGAGGAATAACATAATGATCATGGGTGCAACACAAGCGATGTTGTATGATCAGGGCCTACCAATGCATTTGTGGGTGGAAGCATGCAATATGGTGGTTTATGTGCAAAACCATTGTCCTCATAGAGTACTTGGCATGAGTACACCTAAAGAAGCTTTCATTGGTAAGAAACTTGATGTTTCTAAATTTAAGATCTTTGGCTCATCTGTTTATGTGCATGTGACCAAGAACGCCAGGAAGAACCTGTAGCCGACTGCTGAAGTTGGGATATTTGTGGGGTACATAGAAACACCCCATAATTATCATGTGTATTTTCCTAACAGTAAGATGATTGTTATGCGATGGGATATAAAATTTGACGAGGGGAAATCCATGAGGTTGCCACTTGAGAGGGATCTAGAATTGCATGCAGAGGAAGAACTGTTGGTTCCCAAAGATGAGTCTCAATATGTGGATCAACAACATGAGGAGGTTCATGGAGTGGAGGAAGCCACTCATGCAAATCCATCCATCATAAATGGAAAAAAGTGTATCATGGAAGCTAATAGATTGAGACTAGATGTTGTACAGAATGTAGGAGCCCCTACTTCATAGCACAGGCAAAGACAATCTCCTGGTCAATTTACTATACATGTCTCTCATGAGAAAATGTATTTTCATTGAACCATATTCCTTTCTAGAAGGAGTGCAGGCTCCCACTTGGTTTGATGCAATGGTGGACGAGTATGACTCCATTGTCAAAAACAATGCATGGGAAATTTTCCCAAGACCGGTCGACATATCAATGGAAGGTTCGAGATGGATCTACAAGGTAAAACAAGATGTTGATGGAAGTGCTGATAAATACAAGGCCAAATTTGTGGCCCAAGGATTCTCACAGATCGAGGGGATAGATTATGATGAGACCTTTTCACCTGTCGCAAAGTACTCTTCCATAAGATCCATCTTTTCACTCTCAGTGTAGATGGGCTGGCACATTCATCAGATGGATGTAAAAACTACACTTCTCAATGGGATCATTGAGGAAGAGGTGTAAGTAGAGTAGCCTAAAGGATTTGAGATCTTCAATAGCGAGTTGCATGTGTGCCGACTCAAAAGAGGATTGTATGGGCTAAAGCAAGCACCCCGTGCTTAGTACACTCGGATAGACAACTAGTTCACCAGGCTGGGCTTCACCAAAAGTGAAGTGGATGGAAACCTATACCAAATTGTGGTGGAGGGTAAGAGTTTAATCATTGTTCTTTATGTTGATGATTTTATAATGACCGGTGATGAGAATCTGATACACTCATGCAAGGAGGACCTTGCAAAGGAGTTTGAGATGAAGGATATGGGACTCCTTCGTTATTTCCTTGGATTGGAAATATGGCAGCGAGATGGTGAAAAATTTGTGTCTCAAGGCAAGTATGCAATGGAGACATTGGGTAAGTTTCACATGGAGGGATGAAAACCCATGGATACTCCTCTTCCAAGAAACCAGAGGAAAGAGGATACTACTTATGGAGAGGTACTGGATGCTACTATCTATCGACATTTAGTGGGTTCACTAATTTACTTAGTGAACACGAGACCAGACATTTTCTATGTAGTTAACCAGCTGAGTCAAGCGATGGTTAAGCCTACCAAGCTCTTTTGGAAGGTGGGTAAGCATGTCCTGAGATACCTGAGGGGCACATCTAAGTATGGATTATTGTATATACATATGGATGAGGTGAAGTTTCACGACTTCATGGATGTAGATTGGGTGGGCAACCCAACGAACATAAAGAGCACATCAGGGGGGGTCTTTAGTATCGTATCTACAATTGTTTCTTGGTATAGCAGGAAACAAAGATCCATGTCACTCATTTCAATAGAAGCAAAATACATGGAAGTGAGTCAAGTTGCATGTGAGGCTATTTGGATGAGAAAGATCTTTGTTGGTTTGTTTGGTTCTCATTTAGATCCGACAATGATTCATTGTGATAATTAGAGTTGCATTAAACTCTCGATTAATCATGTGTTTCATGATAGATTTAAGCATATAGATATCCGGTATCATCATATCAGATATTGTCTGCAGCGGAAGATCATGTTGCTTCAGTACATTCTTACGAAATATCAGGATGCAGACATTCTGATGAAGGTGCTCACCAGGACCAAATTTGAATACCATAGAGACAGTATCAGGGTGAAGGATAATCCCTTTCTTGTTGAGAGGGAGTGTTGAGATTCAAAAAGAATATCCTATTGAAAATTCTGCACCTACACTAGGATGGAGCCTTAGGCTATTTTTAGGTGGAAGTATATTTTTAGATGATGAGAAAATTCTATTTATAGATGATGTCCATTTATAGATGGTGAGCGGATTCTATTTATATATGTATGTCAACTATTATTATCCCTTAATAATTGTTGGACAATAAATATTAATCTATTCTCAATGAGGACTTGTAAATAGTTAACTGAAGTGGAAAATCAGTTAGCTATAGGAAATTTGCGTTCAAAGGTTGAATGGTGGGACATGCAAGTCGAATTAGTTGTAACTGAGTGATTCGAAGTTGTAACAAAGTTAGATGTGTAGTTATGTGAGTTGTAAAGTAGTTTAACAAAGTTAAGTGAGTTAATATCAGTTGTACTAGTTGTAACTGAACATAAACTAGTGAGAGATCGGTGAATTAATTATTAATTAATTCATAATCAGTGATCTCACGTGCAGCTGAAGATTTACCACTGTTAACTACATGCATGTCAGATCCAGTGGAGACCCAGTTGAGATAATAGGTGAAAGGGACAATTTAACTATTAGTTATGACTTTAGTGGATGCACTCATGCAACCACACACACATTGGATGTGCCCATGAGTATTGCACAGCTTAGGCAAGAGGAATTCATTCATTGCATGGATTTCCATCAGTAGGGATTGCATAGAGGAGGCAGGCTGTCTGGAGGCAGTAAATTGGCACATGTGAATTTATCAATTTTTGTATGACAGTGTGAGACTATTGTATATTGTACTGAGATCTCTTGGATTAGTGCTTTGTATGAGATTGTTTTATGATCCATGATATATACATAATATATGATAGTGGGGTTTTTAGCTTTATGCTTTCCCGGTAAAACATCTGTGTTATGTGTGATTGATCTTTCTTCTTGATATTGCAATTGGAAATCGTATTTTAAATTCTGCAGGAATATTTGTAGAAGCAATTCTATATTTAATAGTGGCATATAAATTTCAGATCAGGAGAATCCAGGCAATACATAATTTGTATTAAAATTTCTACATTTTACATGACTATTCTTGGTGCAAGTAAGTAGATTTTTTACTTCGTCATTGTTAATGGTTATGACAATGGTTTTCTTGCTCATACAATATTATGAAATTGCATGTTTTAATTGATGCTTGAAGTAAGAAACTTAAGGTGTTAACTTTCTTGATTTTCATTTTCCAAGTGTCATTGAATTGATCTGGTAAATAGTACAACCTCTAGATCCCTAAAGTGCTAGCACTTTAGAGGTTTTGGTTAAGTTATTTTGCATCATACTTTCATCCATAAAAGTCTAAGGAGAAGAAGGCTCTAGGGCCTAGAATTTCCTACACCCTAGATACCTCCCTTCCCTTCTTGTGGTCAAGAGTCTAGGAGGACTAAATATATTACTCCCCCTAAACCTCTTTTTCCTCTTAGGTTTTGTGCATAATCATATGTTATCATCCTTATAAAGAGAAACCAACTTTGACTCCATTATCCCTAGAAGGCACTAATATTCATTCCTTACCTTTTGATAAGAATCATCAACCAACACTCAAACCTTAAACCTTTCTCCTTTTACTAAATACAACTAACACTAACTTAGATTAGCAGACTAACCTTATTGCTTCTATCATAATCACTGATACAACCATAATCTAGCAGCCTTCTCAAGCTCACTTAACCATTTAAAGAAACCCAATATTTGTATGAGGCAAGGAACAATCAATCGGAACTAAAGTGTGCATTTAATTTCCTATCTAAAGTACATTTATGAAGGTTTACTATTCTCTGTCATTGCTTTTCATTTGTTATTATTACATTCAATTTAGACATCTTGTTAAAGGTTATTTTCTAGTTGAATCTTTCCAAAATTTGTGTATGACATAGTACTATAAATCAAACATTAAAGTGTGAGATCTTATTGTCATTTAATATATTTTTTGAAGGGTATATTGTTGTTGTCGCATTTGTTGTTTTTCTTACAACTGTTGTTATAATCATCTTAGGTAGCTTGTCAAAATTCATTTGCTAGTTAAACAAATTCAGAATTTGCATAAGACATAACATTATCATTTAAGTGTTCAAACTTTTCATTATATTGTCTTTACAAGTGCATTTTCTGGAATATATTGCAGTTGTCATCGCTCTATTTAATGTTGTTATACATTTATTATTTGTTGCATACACTTGTTTACTAGCATTTTGTTACAATTTTATTGTCTTGTTGAAGTATCAATAGCATTAGTTTCTTGTAAACTACCATAATGTTTGTTGTTGTCTTGGGTAAGGGAAGGTACTTTCTCTCTTTCCCTTTGCTTCCCCTTTCAATATGTAAACCTGATTTGAGTGACCTAGAGAAAGGGGTGGTTTACTTCATACTTTTTCCCTTCATAAACCCACTAGGTCTTGGGACGTCTCCCTTGGAGTAGAGTAATATTCCTCCTAAATAGAAAGAGGTACCATGTTGAGGTGACAGTGACAGTATTACCTCTATTCTACGCCAATATCATCCTACTTGAATTTAGGCTTTGGGAAATTACAGATTGTGCGATAACATTTTTGGCGCCATTGTCGAGGAACGTCGAGTCAATTTTCCTCATACAACACTTTTTTGGTAAGCCTTTTCCCCAAAGCCTTTACTTCACGAAGCTTACCTTGTGACTCCATTGAGGGTGATTCCTTCTTTTTCCTTTGATGATCCCTAGAAGTATTATCTGGTGACTCCACTAATAACAAATCCAATCATGGCTTATCAATGGGACATGGGTAATTTTAAATCCTTGGATATAAGTGAAATTCCAATTTACCCTCGAAAAATTCCTCCAGGGTTTGAAAATTGACTCCCTAGATTCACTGGTAATGATGGGGTTAGGGCTGAAGATCATATGGATAATTTTTTGGTTTTCTTTCAACTCCACCCTATTAGTGATGATGCTAAAAATTCGACAAAGAAACTTTTCTCTGCCACTCTTCATGGCAATGCTAGGAAATGTTATGATGATCTCCTTGATGATCACATCTATGGACCATTTAGAAGAAGCCTTTCTTGAGAAATGGGGTATTGAATTAGAAGACAACCACATGCTAATAAAAATACTCGAATACATGAAACAAAATAAGAATGAGAATATCAAGGAATTTCATACCAGGTTTGAGAATTTGCTACAAAAAATTCATAGAGTCCATCATCTTGAAGAAAAGTACCTCATTTACCTCTATGCCAATGCACTCTTCATGCAATTAGGATTTCTCATCAGTGAAAAAGGGCCATGAACAATCCAAGAAGACTATCACATGGCTATATAAATTGAGGAAAATATCTCCTTGTTTAAGGGAGAACACCTCTTTACTCCGTAAATAAAAGTTGATGACCCCAAAGATACCCCAGATACTCTTATTCTAGAGATATTAGCTTCCATTAGGATACTTGTTAGTAAATTATAGGAAATATTGGAACAATTCATCGAACAACAAGAGGTTTAGGAGAGGGATCCTATTGAAGGTTACCAATCGCATGAGGAAGAGAAAGAATTTACTCATGCTTCTACCAAGGATAATGAGGACCTCGTTGAAGAGAGAGAGCCTAAACATATCAAACATGATGATGAAGTATCAATGTGCGATCCTCCCTCTGATGAAGCTATTTGAAATTCTATTCCTCCTAAAAAAAAAGAAGAGGATGAGGTTAGTCACTTTCCTTTTCATGTTTTTTATGATACCCCATTCTATGATTCAAAAGGTGAAGAATAAAGGGAATCCTTGGACGAGAAAGAAAAATAAGAGTTGAAGAAGGAAAATTGAAGTTACTTATGTAGTGAAGGTGGAAGGGAGGAGCAAGGAAGGATTCATATCCTTTACTAGTTAAAGTGTAAAACAAGGGAGTTGGTTCTTCATAGGGTTGGTGTCCTAAAACAAGGGAGTTGGTGCTTCATAGGGTTAGTGTCCTAAGACAAGGGAGTTGGTGCTTCATTGGGTTGGTGTCCTAAAACAAGGGATTTGGTGCTTCTTAGGGTTGGCGCCCTAAAATTAAGGGAGTTGGTGCTTCTTAGGTTTGGTTTCCTAAAAAAAGGAAGTTGGTGCTTCCTAGGGTTAGTGCCCTAAAGAAGGGAATTTTTGTCTCCAAGAGTTGGCGCTCTAAAGAGGATTGTTGTCCTTCACAATCACAGATTATTATTTATAAACTTTGTAATTCTTGATCTATATCATTTATTTTTTAAATACAAGTCCATTGATGATCTATTGTGATAATTAAAATAACAAAGTAATTACTAATTGTTTATAAAGGTAATATTGGTTCACCCCCCTGCCCCCTCATTATTTCCAACAATTGGTAATGGAGCTAGTGCCTTCAACATAGGCTAATCACTGGAAGGTAGATCCTGAAAGAAATGGATCAATAAGAGGGAATGTCTTCCAACAAAGCACCATTGTTTAAAAGAGATGATTATTCTCTTTGGAATATAAGAATGAAAAGCTACCTATTGGCTCTTGATTTTGATGTTTGGAAATTTGTAGAAAATTGTTACACTGGACCAACAACTCCACCCACGGATATTGCAGGAAAAAATATTTGCAATGACAACTCAAGAGCAGTCAATTTGTTTCTAGGAGGATTAAAAAATCCCATATTTTTGAAGGTAATGCATTGTAAGTCAGCTAAGGAGATCTGGGATAAACTGGAGGTTTTATATGAAGGAGATAGCAAAGCCAAGGAAGCCAAAATACAAACCTACAAAGCTCAGTTTGAAAATTTGAAGATGAAAGAAGAAGAGAACATTGTTGAATAACTTCATAGAGTAGATGAGGTAGTTAATTCAATCAAAGCATTAGGAGAAGAACTCTCAGAAAAACCTATTGTAAAAATATATTAAGGTCCTTACCTATGAGGCATGATGCCAAGATTTCCACAATTGAAGATAGACCAGAACTTGAAAAACTCATAGTAGATGAGCTCCATGGAATTCTTACAGCATATGAGATGAGGATAGGGAAGGAAAAACCATCAAAAGGATAAACAACCTTTAAGGCATATAAAACAAGGAATAAGGAGAAAAAGACCAATGAAGAGTTATTAGATATATTTGATGACAAAGTTTCCAACTTGATGAAGAAACTCAAGAGAGGGACTGGGAAATACAAAGGAAAGTTTCCTCTAATATGTTCCAGTTGTGGAAAAATTAGACACTTTACCAATAAATGTCCCTATCCTAAGCAGGAGGAAAGTGACGATGAAATAAATTTCAAAGATCATAAGAAGAGAAAAACCAAAGATAAAAGGATGTTCTACAACAAGACGAAAAATTTCTTTACCCAAGAAGACAATAGCTCATCTGAAGAAAGTCAAGAATAGGAGACAAAGATTCTATTTATGGGAATAAAAACTCAAGATGATAATCATTCATATGATGAAGAAGAAGTGAACCTTGAGGAATAATTTATCTGTGCAATTGAAGAACTAAGAAAATCTAAAAAACAAAAAAAGTTACTAAGGGAACAACTTCTAGAGTTTGACAAAACTATAAAATCAAGATAAAAAGAGGTTTCCAAAATCATTAGTGACTCATAGCAATTGATTATTGAGTTAAATACCCAACTTCAAGAAACCAAAAGAAAAGAATAAATCTTGAATAAAGAACTCAATGAAAAACAACAAACATGTAAGACATTGGAGGATGAAATAATTCAACTAAAAGGGAAACTAGAAAAAAGAGACATTCATCCTAAGTTTGAAAACAACTCAAAAATCCTGAACAACATTCTTAGCAGTCATAGATCATCAAATGATAAAACAGGACTAGGATATAATCCCTCTATAGAACTAAAGAATGACAAACAACCAATCAACTATGCATGTTCTCTTAAAAAATCTATAAGAAGAGAATAAAATAAGACAAGGACAATACCATTGAAAAATGTCCCAAATAAACAAAAATCTGCACTCGCTAGTAAAGAAAAAGATGACAAGAAGAATAGAATCATTAGAATGAATCCCTCTAACATAAATCAATATATATTCTTTGGATATTTCTATTCCTGCAATAATTTTGGACATAAAGAAATACATTTTAAAGATTATAGAAAATACAATCTAAGAAGTGTTCAAAGATATGAAAACAATAAGAATAATACACAAAGAAGAAATTATAACTCCTTCTCTCCCTTACAAGACTACAATGTTGAATGTTACAAATGAAACAACTATGGTCATGAATCTAGTGAATGTATATTGTCAAAGTATGTTAAAAAGATCAATATTGCCAACAATCAAAAGGTATGGAAGAAAAATCAAATAAAGAAAACAATGTGTAAAGTTTCCCTATATGCAAAAAACCAAGGATTTCAGTGGTATATAGATAGTGTATGTTCTAAGAACATTATTGGGGATCAAATCAAATTTCTAAAGTTAAAGAAAAAAGAAAAAGGAAAAGTCACATTTCGAGATAATGTGTCAACCAAGACACTGAGAAAGTGCATTGTCAACTTAGGGAACAACAAGACCAAAGTAGAAAATGTACTTCTGGTATAAAATATCAAGCCTAATCTCCTAAGTGTAATTCATACATGTGATCAGGGTCACATACTTACCTTTGATTCTCAGAAATGTGAGATCAAAAGAAAAGATATCGGAAAGACAATAGTTCTTGCACCAAGAAAATCTAGCAATTTGTACATCCTTGATATGGATGAGAGCATTCAACAACAAAACCATTGAAACTTATTCACAAATATTTATGTGGACCTACCAAAACCTAAAGTATTTATGGAGAATATATTTTATGTTGATCATTGATGATTACACAAGAATGACCTGGGTATACTTTCTAAAAGAAAAATACGAAGCCTTTGAAAAGTTTAAAACATACAATGTCCATGTCGAGAATGAAACAGATCTCAAAATTAAATGTCTAATATTAGATAGTGGAGGATAATTCACCTCTAAATACTTTATTAAATTTTGTGAAAATAATGGTATCAAAAGATAGTTTTTATCTCCTAGGACCCCTCAACAGAATGGAATGGTGGAAAGGAAAAATAAAACATTCCAAGAAGCTGGAAGAAACATGTTAAATGAAACCAAGCTTCCATACAAATTTTGGAGAGATGAAATCTACACAACAATACACATACTTGATTGACCTCAATTGAGACCCAACCATGAAAAAAATCCTTAAGAGCTATGGTTTGACATGCCAAGATCTGTAAAACACTTTATAGTTTTTGGAAGTAAATGTTACGTTAAGAATAATGAGGATAATTTAGGAAATTTTGATGCAAGATCTAATGAAGGAATATTTTTATGTTATTCACGTAATAAGAAAGAATATATATGTTATAATCTTAGACTACTCAAGATAGTGGAAAGTGAAAATGTCAAGATAGATGATCTAAAACTAAAGAAGAGCATATCCCAAGACATATCAAAAATTTACAAAGAATCTCAGCAAGAAGATGATGATAAAGAATCTCAGCAGGAAGATGATGATAAATAAACATAGGAAAATGAACCCTATATTGATGAAGAAGACAATGAAGAAACATCCTTGCAAAAAGCTCCATCAAAAAGAGTTCAAAAGAACCATCCCGAAAGTCAGATCATTGGAGACAAAAATGCAGGAGTGGAAACAAGAAGGAAACTCACATTTAACTCAAAACATACAATGTTGTATATGATAGAACCTAAATCATTTAAATAATATAGAAAAAGTAAAGACTGGACAAAGGAAATGCATGAAGAACTTGACCAGATAGAGAGGAACCAGACTTGGGAATTAGTTCCAAGAACTAAGGACAATAATGTGGTAGGAACTAAGTGGATATTCAAGAAAAAACTAAATGAAAATGGGGATATTATCAATAACAAACCCATATTAGTTTGAAAAGGGTATGCTCAAGTAGAAGGTATTGATTTTGAAGAGACCTTTGCTTGAGTAGCAAGAATAAAAGTCGTGAGAATGTTCCTGGCATTTTCATTCTTCAGAAATTTCAAGATTTATCATATGGATGTCAAGTCAACATTTATGAATGGAACACTAGAAGAAGAAGTCTATGTTGAACAACTAGAAGAATTCATGCTAACAGAAAATCAAGACAATGTGTGCAAGATAAATAAATCTTTGTATGGTCTTAAGAAATCCCCAAGAACATGGTTTTCAAGGCTAGATCAATACCTACAAAAACAAGGATATAAGAGAGGGATTACTGACAACAATGTATATATCAAAATTTAAGATCAAAATATGATTGTTGTGGTAGTATATGTAAATGATATCCAACGTTGAAGAAGGAATCTGTGATGAAGAACAATGTATGTGAGAAATTATGAAAAATACTTATAAATGGAAGCATTGATAGATACAAGGTGAGATTCAGATCTAGAGGGTTCTCCCGAAAGGAGGGAGAAGACTATGATGACATCTTGCTCCAGTAACCAGATATACCTCTACTTAAGCCATTATATCTCTTGCAACATCCATGGGTTGGAGTCTACATTAGATGGATATAAAGATTGTTCTTCTCAACAGAGTAATTGAAGAAGAAGCATATGTAGAGAAACCTCAAGGTTCTTAGGTATACCATAAAGATACCCATGTATGAAAATGGAAGAAGACCTTGTATGGATTCAAGAAAATTGGTGCAAAGCCTCTCATGTATAGCAGAAGCAGGGTGAAAACTTCCTATGATAGAGGAAGTGTATAGAAAGGGTTCTTCAGAAGTTTGAGATAATAGATTACAAATCTATGGAAAACTCCCATGATGACAGATCTAAAGAAGATGAGAGACTATGATCCAATAGACCTGTCCATGTATCAAAAATTGAATGGCTCATTAATGTATTTTGAGAATACTCAGATGGATATTTACTTTGTGGGATGTTTGAGTTATGATATACAATTGAATGGATTTATCGATTCAGATAAGGTAGTGTTGGCACAGGGGTAGACCTAGGGTTCAATGCTCAAGAGAACACCAAAAAATCCCTAAATACCGTCCCTTTTGGAAACACATGCGAAGTAGATGAAGTCTCACCCGAGGTAGAGGTAGGGGTGGTTTCAAGACTCAGGTGTCTACAACCTTAGTTGGGACATAGATCTATGATTATCTTTCTTACAACACACTTAGCATCAATTATTCCTTAACATACATTCATTAATATACTTCGAAGAAGTCACAGAGCATCGCAATGAATACTTATACTAGGAATAATTCAGTACTTATTCACAACAATATATGTTAGATTCAACAGATCAAGCACTAAACATCTCATATATCAGATCTAATGTTCATTCATTCATCAACAACACAGAGCATGACTAGATATACTTAACCACATCAATCACTTAGCCAAGAAAGAGATACATACATAAGAGAGAAGCACAAAACACTATACACACAGTTACTGTGGTTCACCCCCACCCTGGGGCTACATCCACAAAGTCTTCTTTATGTTATTCTGGTCAAGTAGTTACATCACAGAGATTTAACGACCCTTACTTTGCACAAGACAAACAATCTGCACAACTCACTATATCCTTCTTGCTTTCTCTTTAGCATCAGACTATAATAGCCTGCACTATGATCTCATGCACAATGCACTCTAAGACACATCCGATCACACTTACAAGCACTAAGCTTTCATTCATACATCACACAGATGTACTACATTACTATCTCCCCTATCTTACTATCTATACTACCTATTTATAGATTTCAAAATGTGCCTAAATGTGGGTAAACCCACGGGCCAACATCCCTTTCTCATTACATCAACCTAAAACCATAAAATGGACCCCAAAATAGGTCTTTCTTCCTTAGTTTTTGCTTTGTGTTGCGCTCCTTCATTAGCAAGCTATCACAATCCCAAAAGTGGTCGTGTAAGACCAAGTAGTCTTACAAACTTGGTCAAGGGCCAACAGGCCCCCAACACTCACCTGTGACTCATCCTGAGTCACTCAGGTCTGACCATTTCCTCTTTAAATGCATCGATCTTGGCTCGAGTGGCTTCGACCTATTGCAGTGCGACAACCTCCTGTTTAGTAAATTCCCAGAGTACCGTGTCATTGAACGTTCCTTCCAGGCATTGTTCTGTAGTGATGACACCCTGTTTGAGTTGAGCTCCCTGACTTTCAAGTTCAGTGAATAGTTGGCATGCCTTCTCTTGGAGTGGTTGCAGTCATTGAGAGACATCAATTACTATACTTTGCAATGTGTGTACTTGTTGTTGGGATATGCGTTGCTCTACAAAGCTCTTCATTATTTTGACTGGGGTTATGGACTTCAACTGCACTTCTAGCATGTGTGCATGCTACTTTTATTCATGGAGTTGTGCCTCCAATGTCTGCAATTCTGGATTCTCTGCGAGGGTTTCATAGGTCTAGGAACTTCTGGTGCTTAGCTTCCTACATTGTGAAGCCAAAAATTTTAACCGGTCGACTGTGCTTCAAGCAATGGCTTCTCTTAGATCTCTTATCTCTTGGGTTGTCTCAGCTAGGGTACAGAGCTCCAGATCTGTGATGCGCTGTTGGAGTTGCTAGATTACTTCTTCCAGTTGGGTCACCTGCTGTGGAAGACGATCTTCCATATTCACTTCTATGATTGTCACAGAATGCAGTTCCTTGTGAACTCTTTCTTGTGTTTCAAGTTGCTCTGCTAGCAATTGGTCCTTTCTCTACTATAACTGGGATTTTTCCTCCTCACATTTTTCTTGTAATTCAAGTTGATCTAGTTCTGCCTTTCTCCATCACTCTTCATGTGCGCTCTGTGCTTGTGCCAAATCCTAGGTGGCTTTTGCTATTTATTCTTGAGCTCGTCGAAGGAAATATTTGACTTTCTCAGCGATCTAGCGTAACTATGTGGGATCATCACCTGTTCCTAATATTTCCATTATTAACGATGTCGTAGAAGCTACTTGGATGGACTGAAGTGCCTATTGCGCTTCTTTGAATTCACTTATGATCCAGCAGAATAGTTCCTCTTGCTTTTCTTCTTTCTTTTCCACGAGCTCTAATGAGACATCATTTTGCGTGACAATTAAGAAGTCAAAATCATCTGGGGTAAGAATAGTCTTAAGTGTAGTCCAAGTGGCCTTAGTTTTATTTCTAGATGAGGGCCTTGGTGGGGTAATCTTCCTTTTCTTGAAGGGATCTGCCTCATCCCTAGGCGGGGTAACCTTGCCTTTTCTCTATTCAACTTTTGTGCCCCCTAGTTCTTCATCGACACCTCCCTTCACAGGTTAGAGCGAAGTAGTCTTCGTGGATGTTCTGTGGATATCTTGAACTTTCACATCCTTCTTAGTATGGTATGATCCTGGTGTATATAGCATAGCTTCAAGGCTATCTACGTCAGCCATCTCTGCGGGGTCTGCTACAACAAGGAGGTATGTTGACCATTCCTTGGTAATATCCTCTAGGTCATCTTCTATCATCTTATAATATGACTAGAGTTTTTGTTTGTGCTTGTCTACGCACACTATGATGTAGGTGAAGTGACGATCTGTGTTGAATTTCATCAAAGGTCGAAACCTATGAAGAGTGTTGGGTGTAATGCGTGGTGTAGACTAAATGGAATTCCTCAACTGAATGTAGTACACATGGAAGATGGCATTGGACTGACACTGTTTTTTCATGTTGTTGGAGTACCACAGTGTACAGAACTTCACAGCCATGGGTTCGAAGGGTTCAATCTCTGAAAATGTGGCTCCCTCAAGCAGTTCCCACATGATGAAGGCAATGAGTATGAGAAACCAGATAAAGTGAAACTCATATCCTTGGTCATGTGCTTGTCTGTAGTCAAGATCTAGCTTATTTATGAGGTATTTCACCCAATTCATTTGCAGGCCCTCCTGGCACTTCCCTGCGAGGTCAAATACAAATCCGATCACCCATGTAGGTCTTTTTTTTTAGACTAACTTGCCTACTTTTAGCTGGAAACCAAATCATATTGTTGCATTCTCAATGGAGACTACCTTGTAACCTCATGTGCCTTTCTCCATATCTCCATATGTGTATTTTATTCGTTGAGAAAAAGAACGATCTGTGGTCTTTCTAGGGTAAAAGTCCTGTGGGTCAGGGCCCTACATGGTTAGCAAAATGATCCGATTGATCATAATCAGATCCACGGTGATGCATCGATCCAACCATAGGTATCCTCCATGGTAGCAAGAAAAAAATAGTTGAACACAGACATTTACTTCTTGATGCCTCCCAAAATGTGGAATCTTCATTACGTTGAGGAGGGTTGACTATGCAAGGTTATGGGTCCATTATTGTGGTACAATCTTGGGGTTCTTTCCTTTTGTAATAGTCAAATACTTACATGCGAGGATAGAATACTGTATACCTTGCAATCTCCAAGGTTAAAATCATTGAATTTCAGTGAGGTGAGCTTCTCCTGGTCAGCATGAACTAAACGCACCCCTTTGAGGAGGTATGCAGTGACTGCAACATAGTCAAAGTCTCTGGGTACAGAGTCTTGATTCATTGGTCCTCTTAGTGGTGGGATATACTTAGGAAAGATGCTTGGGATCATCTTCACAGTGGCGAAGTCATTTCCAAGCTTAGATCGTCTTTCCGAAGTTCATCGAGATGGTCCTTCTCGAGCAGTGGAAGGGGAAGCTAGCAGCATGATTGTGGATGATGCCTATACACCTGTAGACATTCCATGTTCTGACATGACCCTCCCAGCCATTAAATCAATTAGAAATTCTTCAAAAATATTTTCATCAGTGCTAATCTCATTCGACATACAAACTTGGGTCAGCTGGCTCGAGTACAAAAAGAATTCAGATATGACAGTGAATAGTAAGGCAATGATCTTAGGGAAATTAAATATCAGAGTTCACGCTCATATTCTCAGTTAGAAAAAAGCATTCTCGATGCGTGGTGCATTAGGTTAAGTAGGCAATCTCAACAACAGTCTTCTTGCAATGGACATGGGGCCTTCATTAACTCCATTCTATCTATTCTAGTACTATCCAATGGTCTAGTGGTAACCCATAACTATTTTTCGATCTATTCGGAGAAACGGTAGAACAGGTATATCGGTTCCAATGGCTATATTGCTTCGTCGTGGAGAATTACTCTATGTCATTGTTCTGATATCTCGAAAAAGATCCCATTCTGCAATTCTTCTTGCTGTGAAGTGTCCTCTAGAACCTCTTGTAACCTTAGAGTATTATCCATTTTCTTTCTTAAATTCCTAGCCTTCTTCCCAGTGAGTTTTGTCTCAGTAATTCTTTTACCATTCTGATGTTTATCTTCTATGGTTTTAGTTACTTCACACTGTGGAAAATATTTCTTAGGGTTCCTTGATAATACTTCTTCTGTATCAAAAATAGGTAACTCGATCTTCTCTAGATCCTCAAGTGTTCTCTTATCTTCGACATTGGAGGCACTAATATTAAATATCTGCGATCTACTCTTATGTTCTCCAATCAAGTGCACGATCCTTCTATTCTTAAAGTCTTTTAATTCTTTCTTCTTCTATTTCAACACTTTCTTTTTTTCTCTTTGTCTGGCATGTTCTCTATGAATGTAGGGTTTTCCTATGAGCATGGTAAATAGGGTGTTGTCTTCAACAAATTTAATGATCTCAAATTCTTCCTCTATTGAAGTTCCATTAATAGTCATAGGTATCCAGATAAGCCTTCCACATAGGTTTACTAGCTTTCCTCTGAAGAAACTTGTTCCTCCTAGGGAAGGGATCATGGTAGGATTTCCTATATCTTCCCAAGTTCTTTCTGGCATAATGTTCACTTGTGCTTCTTCATCAAGAGTACAGTCAATGTCAAAGTCCCCTATTCTTTCTTCATTTTTCTCCTTTTCTTTGAAGATCTCTGATAGCCTAACATGTCGGTGGTCATTCATGGTATCTCTCATCTATAGCAATATTTTTTCTGATTCCTTCTGGGTTTCTGCTATAATATTGGTCTCTTGATCTCCCTCAGGGTTTGCTTGTTCCATATTCATCTTCTCAATCCTAGCAATCATTCTAGGTCAATCCAATACTTCTTGGTCCATACCCTTACAACAGAGGCAACTAGGTCTTCTCCTGGGGAATTCTTTAGCAAGATGTCTCGGTTGTCTGCAACTATAACAAAGGGTTAATCCTCTCATCCGTTTAGATGTTCCCCAACTCCTTATGTACTGCGCACCATGATCATGGTGGCTAACCTACAATTTTTTTTTTCTAGGAGCCTGCATCCACTTGTTAGTCCAAACATTCTTTCGATGCATAAGTATAACATATCTATCACTATACTTATCAGATCTATTCATATCAAACTTTCTTTCATCTATTAATGCCCTAGTTTTGAAGCTAGGACAAAATCTATCAAACATACCTAGATCCATGCTTTAGAAACAAAAACAAATTCACTTATCTTACTTCTATAGAGCACAAAGCTTCCAGATCTAAAACTTTTAACTATTCTTACCTTTATTGAGGCATAGATCTTACAGATCTTACCTTTTTCTTCACAGATCTGACTTCTTTTCTTCATATATGACCTCTTTTTCTTTAGATCTAACCTCTCTTCTTGGCATAATGCTTCACAGGTCAAGCAGAACACTACGCACTAGGGCAACAGATCTATGCACAAATCTTATTTCACACAAATCTTCTTCTTCTTTAGTTCCCAGCAATCACAGTGCCAGGTCACTTCTTAAGAATTAAGCATCACTTCTTTTCTTTTGTATCAACCTCTTTCTTGCAGATCTGACCTTTCCCCTTCATATCTGACCTCTTTTTCTCGGCACAAATATTTGTAGGTCGGGTAGAATATTGCGCACTAGGGCAACAGTTCTACACACATACCTTATTTCACACAAATCTTTTTCTTCTTTTGTTCCCAACAATCACAGTTCCTATCCTAGCAACAGAACCATTTGTTGGCACAGGAGTAGACCTAGGGTTCAATGCTCAAGAGTGCACCAACAAAGCCCTAACTACCAACCCTTTCAGTAACATCTGTGAAGTAGATGAAGTCTCACCTGAGGTAGAGGCAGGGGTGGTTGCAAGAATCAGGTGTCTGCAACCTTCGCTGGGACATAGATCTATGATTATATTTCTTACAGCGCACTTAGAATCTGTTATTCCTTAACATACATTCATTAATATACTTCGCATAAGTCACAGAGAATCGCATTGAATACTTATACTAATAATGATTCAGTACTTATTCACAACAATATAGGTTAGATTCAATAGATCAAGAACTAAGCATCTCCTATATCAGATCTAATGTTCATTCATTCATCAACAACATAGAGCATGACTAGATCTACTTAACCACATCAAGCACTTAGCTAAAAAAGAGATACATACATAAGAGAAAAGAACAAAACACTATACACATAGTTATCGTGGTTCACCCCCACCCTGGGGCTACATCCACAAAGTCTTCTTTATCTTATTCTGGTCAAGTATTTACAACACAAAGATTTAATGACCCTTACTTTTCACAGCACAAAAGATCTACGCAGCTCGCTAGATCCTTCTTCCTTGCTCTTCAACATCAGACTATAACAACATCCACTTATCTCTCTGATCTCATGCACATAGCACTCTAAGATACATCTGATCACACAGATCCCATTACTAGCACTAAGCTTTCATTCATACATCACATAGATGTACTACGTTACCTTATCCCCTATATTACTATCTATACTTCCTATTTATAGATTACAAAATGGGCCCAAACATGGGTAAACCCATGAGATGACATCCCTTTCCTATTACATGAACCCAAAACCCTAAAATGGACCCCAAAATAGGTCTTGCTTCCTTATTTTCTGCTTCGCGTTGCGCTCCTTCCTTAGCAAGCTGTCACAGTCCCAAAAGTGGTTAGGTAAGACCAAGTACTCTTCAAAACTTGGTCAAGGGCCAACAAGTAGGGAGTGTAGATAACAGAAGACATTCTTCTTGGATATGTTTTAGTTTGAGACTTGCCATGATATCATGGGCTAGGAGGAAATAGAAATCTGTTGCACTCAACATTGCAGAAACAAAATATATTGCGGCTTGTGATGCTTGTACGAAAGTAGTGTGGCTCCATTATCTAGTTTTTGGACTATTTGATCAGGTGTTGGATTTGACTATGATGTATTGTGATAATCAGAGTTGTGTGAAACTTTCATAGAACCTGGTGTTACATGACATGTCGAAGCACAATATTGAGATCAAGTACTATTTTCTATATGATAAAGTCAAGAGGGGAGAAGTGGTTCTCCAGTATATACCACTAATGAGAAGATACTAGATATTTTGGTAAAGACTCTGTCCAAGATGAAAGGTTTTCATACTTAAGGGACAAGCTAGACTCGTGGAGATGACTGCCTTATTGGAAAAGGAATTGATTAATCCCTTATTGATTTATGGGAAGTCATTTTCCAGTTTGAAAAATGGTCCAAGTTGGGAAGTCACCTTCCAGTCTGGAAAGTGGCCCAAGATTTCTGACAGAAAATCATTTTCTAGTTTGGAAAATGGTCCATATCAGACAATCATTTTTCTGATGAAAATGATCTTATAGATTGATGATGCACCATAGATAGTGATTTTCCTTGTGGTCAGTGTGGTGGAATGGTCTAGGATAGTCATTCTTCTTGGAAGTCACTTTGAGTAGTGGTCAAGTAGAATGTTCAACCTCTTCGGGAAGTCATTCTTTCAAATTTCATAGTTGTGAGAAGTTTTGAAGAATTGTCCATTATAGGAGGTTGGTGCAGGATATTCATTTCCATAGGAAATGGTACAAAGAATAATTCCCTAGGGAAGACTCATTCTCTCCAGATTTCACTATGATTAGTGCCAGAAAAATGGCCCAGTTAGGTTGAATGGTCCAGGTTCAATAGTTAGGGATAGCCATTCCCTAGGGTAGACTCATTCTCTCCAAGTTGCACTTTGAATCATGCTAAAAGAATGGCCCAATTAGGTGAATGGTCAAGGTTCATAAATTAGGGATAATTATTCTTGTATGCTTGGGAAGAATAGTCTAGATATCCCATGGCTGATGTTTAACTTTCCAAGGGTAGATGCTTTTCTAGATTTCACAAATGTGAGTGGAAGAGTGGCCTATATGACTCGTTTCGTATCATGACATTGTTTATATCAGATGATATTGTTGTGGACACTATATGTCTCTAGACAATAGCTATATGCTATTGTGGTGGATTTACTCCATTGATAGTGACTTTGTGTTACTAGTTAGTAGTGTTTTTCTACTAGGAGTGGTTTTGTACCACTTGACAATAGTTGTGTACTACTATGGATAGACAAAGTTGTGTTCTATTGGATGGAATTTTCCTGATTGTCATGGAGACTACCAATAGTTTTGGAGATGATTTCTAGCTAGATGGATAGTGAGATGATGCAGAGGCATTGATCTACATCATGTGAGTAAAACTTAGAGATGGTGCATTGACACCATGCTAGTACAGCTTAGAGATGATGTAGATGGTACTCCACATCATGATAGTATAGATTAGATATGATGAAGAGAATCATGATAGTATATCTTAGATACGATCATACAAATTAGATATTATTCATTGGATAGGATAGTTCTTGGAGCCATTAAGGACTTTCAACATCTGTTGTGATAGTCATTCCTCTAGGACGTAGGTCCACATTATAAGAATGGTCCTCGTATCACTATGTTTAGTGAGTGACTAATTTATCATCATGAATGATTACTTAGATGGTGTATGGCCTCAAGATATGATGCAGTTGATGATATCAGATGATACTAATAGTGGTGATGTTGCTCGTTAATTGATCTACATGATCATGAGATAGCATGTGTGGATATGAAGATGCTACTTATTAATACCTCCCTATCTAGGATGGAGTGTTGATATTATGGTAGTTGTGGGAGGTAATAACCTCCATGTGTAACCTTTGGCTAGATTAGAATATTCTGGAAGCAAGAGAAACCCTAAACAAATGTGTAGAAACCCTAGAAGACAAGTCGTCTCAATAAAAAAAAATATTAAAGATTAGATTCTAAAAGGACAAGTTGGCCCAAACAAGTGACAAGAACCACTATAAATAAGATATTATCTATATCCTTTGTACACATGCACTTCACACACTCTCTCAGTCAATTTTGGTGCATGTTTGGAGCTGCAGTTACAATAATGGAAGGTGGATCTTCTGGTATGGTTCTTGGTCTCTATCTCCAGTATATCTTCTTGGATGTGTGCCCTATACTCTAGTATATATTTGTGGTGTTCTTGGTGATGTTTATTGGTGGTATTCTTGGTAAGTGCAACTGCAACTGTCGCTGCAAAAACTACTACAATTGCAACTACTACCACTGAGTATTGTTCTTATTTTGTGGCTTTGGGAATTTATGTTTGGTCAGCTATCTTTGGAGAAATATGAGCTCTCTTGGTTATTTGTTGGTTCTAGTGCTGCTTCCAGAATCATTCTATCTAGAAAAGGTTATGGTGCTCGGGGGTGGTTGCATTCCTATGGTTGGGTGACAATAATGATACTGTTAATGGTAAAATAAGTAGATCTCTTTAATTCTAACACATATATAGTCTTTTGGTGGACAAAGCACAATGTGGAATTTGTGGTGCTTATGGTCCAACTATTGAGTGTGACGTCTAAGTGGTGCAAGTGGTACAAAGTGTGTGTATGTGGTGGATATTGCACAAGTATTTGTTGACAATAGAGTGAATGTATATTCTTGTGGTTGAAAAAGCACATGTGGCATCCATGGTGATTATGGTGCAACTATTGAGTATGACATATAGGTGGTGCAAGTGGCACAAAGCATGTTCATGTGGTGGTTATTACATAAGTATGTGTTGAAAATAAGGTCCATATATAGTCTTGTGGGGGACGAAGTGCAATGTGGAATTTGTGGTTCTTATGGTGTCGATGTTGAGTGTGACAT
This sequence comes from Picea mariana, assembly GCA_032191745.1. Lineage (NCBI taxonomy): Eukaryota > Viridiplantae > Streptophyta > Pinopsida > Pinales > Pinaceae > Picea > Picea mariana. The sequence continues at coordinate 63,797 of JASDQU010102700.1, forward strand.
CTATGTGGTGCAACTGGCACAAAGTGTGTGTTTGTGGTGTTTATTTCACAAGTATGTTTTGAAAATGGGGTGCATGTGTAGTATTTTGGTGGAAGAAGCATAATGTGGCCTTCATGGTGCTTATGGTGCATATATTGAGTGTGAAATATCAGTGGTACAAGTGGCACAAAGTGTGTGCCTATGGTGGTTATTACAAAAGTATGTGTTGTCAATAGGGTGTGTTATCCCCTATCTTAGGGATAACTAAGGAGATCATGTCTGAAGGCTCAAAGTTCCTAGACATGTAGTGCGGAGAGCCAGATGACTTAAGCATGGTGCAGGAGGGCCCCTCTATTCTTCAGTGCAGTCCACATATCACCAACAGCAGTATTCATCACACCATCTTGGTCTTGAAATGGATATGAGTCTTACTCCAAGATGTAATAAGTCTTGGTATCATGGTATTTATTGCTCCAATTTAAAAAAAAATTAAACATGTTACATTGAATCTTTCTGGAATTCATAATGTTTTCTTGAATTTATGCTCTTTTGCTTGTTTGAACCTGGGAGGGTCATATGGTTCTCTAGTAAGTTGGTTTCCTTTTAGGATAGGTTGTTACGTAGTGGATATATGAAGATTCATCACGTGTTCCCTCCATACTTACCATTTTCCATCTTTATCCCCTCCATCTATCCACATTTTTGGGAATTGTAGAAGGCTCCACTTGGAAAGGGTTGTGCCTTACCTCATTGGGAGAAAGGGATAAAGGCCCAGGGGGAAATGTACCTAGGAAAAGTTAAGAGTTGAATTTAAACCTTCAAGATGCTTCTCCCAAGGATCCCCAAGAAATCACTAAAAACCCTACTCAGCAAGAAAGGAAACCCACATATGAATAATACACTCAATAAATTTGTTGGTGGATAGGAGGTCTCATCATGAGCCAACCTATCATGACCATGAAAATGTAGTGGTATGACACTACCACACAATAGGTCACCAAGATAGGGTATTGGATCTTGGTTGCATGGCCAAGAGAAGGGGGGTCTCATCACGATCCAACCTTCTCATTTTTGTGAAATTTTTGTGGGTGAAAATGCCACTAATTGGTCACCAAGCTAGGGCAGTGGCCATCAACTCTTTCCTTGCAGCATGAAGAAAGAAATATAAAAGAAGAAAGAAAAAATAAAAATAAATGGAAATCAATGGACTTGGAAATATTTGAATCCATGACAAGGTGAAACTCACCCTTAACAAAGGCACCCATAGGTGAGTGTTACATTTCCCTGCTATCACATGCACCACATGCCCAATTTGTTTTCCCTCACCACCTCATATACTTGCATGATTTGGATCAAGATCCATTGAGGAAATGAACTTGCTTAAGGGAGACTGGCAAAATAGGACACATTGAGACCATTCCAAACCCTAGACTTGTCAAGATGCATAACATTTTGAGCATTTGTTTGGGTTTAGGTGGGTTTGATGCACATGTTTTTGGGCATTTTAATTATTATATGTGATTTACGCATTATGATGTATGTGACTTATGGTCCATGGACCCCTAGAGGGCATACTCATTTTCTTTGCAAGACCTTGCTCAGTGAACATGTACATGGAGAGATGACTAGCTTAGACCTTCATGAGGGCTCAAGGCCCATTTTATGGATGTTGAGACCCCATCTAGGGGGTAAGATGAATATGAAGGGGTTCTGCTAAAAAGAAGAAGGATGTTTCCTTTGGAGGCACTTTGGTGGACCTAGACCTAGGTGATTGTGCCTTTCCCACATGAACACTAGCCTTTGGAGGCCTTGTACATCACCCATACAACCCTGGATGTTTCTACATGCAATGGTTATCATCTTGGGGGTAATCCTGAGGTTATTGGCACGTGTGGGCAGGGTTTTGGCCTTTGGAGGCCCACCGTTTCAGTCCCTGAGCCCAACGTTCCATGACAGAATTCCAATTTCATCCTAGAAGGGCATGGAATCATCCCTAGAAGGGTCTTTACATCAAAATTTATTTTATTTTTTCCATAATTTAATTTTGTAAGAATCTGGTCAAGTCGGCCCTAATATTTTATCCTAAAATAATTAAAGGTCGAATTTTGGTATAAATAAATATAAAGTGACATTCCTTTTATCATAATTCTCACTTGGGAGAGTGGAGGTCTGAAATTTTCCCCCTACCAAGGGTTATTGGCATAAATAAGGAAGGCGCTACCCTTTTAAGGCTTGTTTCTTGACATTTGGTTCAATTTATTAGAGTATTTTGGAAATCTAGCATTGTTTTACATGATTATTCTTGGTGCAAGTAAGTAGATTGTTTACTTTTCCATTGTTAATGGTTATGATAATGGTTTACTTTCCCATACAATATTATGAAATTGCATGTTTTAATTGATTCTTGAAGTAAGAAAATTAAGGTGTTAACTTTCTTGAATTTCATTTGCCAAGTGTCATTGAATTGGTCTAGTAACTAGTGCAACCTATAGAGCCCTAAAGTGCTATCACTTTAGAGGCTTTGGTTAAGTTATTTTGCATCATAATTTCATCCATAAAATTCTAAGGAGAAGAACACTCTAGGGCCTAGAATTTCCTACACCCTAGCTACCTCCGTTCTTGAGGTCAAGATTCTAGGAGGAATACAGATATTACTCCCCTTAAGCCTCTTTTCCCTCTTAGGTTTTGTGCATAATCACATGTTATCAACCCTATAAAGAGTTTCCAACTTTAACTCCATTATCCCTAGAAGGCACTAATATTCATTCCTTACCTCTTGAAAAGAATCATCAACCAACACTGAAACCTTAAACCTTTCTCCTTTTACTAACTACAACTAACACTAACATAGTTTAGCACACTGATCTTATTTGCTTCTATCATAATTAGTGATATAGCCATCATCTAGTAGCCTGCTCAAGCTCACTTGACCATTTAAATCAACCCATAATTTTTATGAGGAAAGTTACAATCAATCAGAACTAAAGTGTGCATTTAATTTTCTATCTAAAGTACATTTCTGAAGGTTTACTATTCTCTGTCATTACTTTTGATTTGTTATTATTACATTCAATTTAGACAACCTGTTAAAGGTTATTTTCTAGATGGACCTTTCCAAAATTTGTGTATGACATAGTACTATCAATCAAACGTTAAAGTGTGACATCTTATTTCCATTTAATACATTTTTTGAAGGGTACATTGTTGTTGTTGTTACAACTGTTGTTATAATCATCTTAGGCAACTTGTAAAAATTCATCTGCTAGCTAAACAAATTCAGTATTTGCATAAGACATAGCATTATCATTTAAGTGTTCAATTTTTTCATTATATTGTCTTTACAAGTGCATTTTCTCAAATATATTGTAGTTGTCATCACTCTATTTAATGTTGTTATACATTTATTATTTGTTGCAAACACGTGTTTACTAGCATTTTGTTACAAGTTTATTGTCTTGTTGAAGCATCAATATCATTAGTTTCTTGTAAAATTCCATAACATTTGTTGTTGTCTTGGTTAAGGACAGGTACTTTCTCTGTTTCCCTTTGCTTCACCTTTCAAGACATAAAACTGATTTGAGTGACCTAAAGAGAGGGGTGGTTTACTTCATACTTTTTCCCTTCATCAACCCACTAGGTCTTGGGACATATCCCTTGGAGTAGAGTCGTATTCCTCCTAAAGAGAATGAGGTACCTTGTTGAGGTGACATAGACATGATTACCTTTGTTTTATGGAAATCTCGACCTATTTGACTTTAGGCTTTAGGAAAGTACAGATTGTGTGATAACATTTTTGGCACCATTGTCGAGGAACATCGAGTAAATTTTCCTCGTACAACACTATTTCGGTAAGCCTTTTTCCCAAAGCCTTTAATTCATGAAGATTACCTGGCGACTCCATTGAGGGTGATTCCCTCTTTTCCCTTTGATGATCCCTAGGGTGACTCCACTAATAATAAATCCAATCATGGCTTGTCAATGGGACCCTGGTGATTTTAAATCCTTGGATATGAGTGAAATTATGGGCTACCCTTGACAAATGCCTCCAAGGTATGAAAATTGGCTCCCTAGATTCATTAGTAATGATGGGGCTAGGGCCGAAGATCACATGGATAATTTTTGGGTTTTCTTTCAACTCCACCCTATTAGTGATGATGCTGAATATTTGGAAAATAAATTTTTCTCTTCCACTCTTCATTTCAATGCTAGGAAATGGTATGATGATCTCCCTAATGTTAGCATCACATCTATGGACCATTTATAAGAAACCTTTATCGAGAAATGGGGTATTAAATTAGAAGATATCCACATGATAATAACAATACTTGAATACATGCAACAAAATAAGAACGATATTGTCAAGGAATTCCATACCAGGTTTGAGAATTTTCTACAACAAATTCCTAGAAGCCATCATCCTTAATACAAGTACCTCGTTTAACTCTATGCCAATGCACTCTTAGTGAAACTAGGATTTATCCTAAGTGAAAAAGGGCCAAGAACAATCCAAGAATAATATCACATGGCTATACAAATCGAGGAAAATATCTCCTTGTTTAAGGGAGAACACCTCATTACTCTAGAAATAAAAGTTGATGACCCCAAAGATACCCTAGATACTCTTAGTATAGAGATATTACCTTCCCTTGAGATCTCCATTAGTAAATTATAGGAAATATGAGAATAAGTCATCGACCAAAAATAGGTTTAGGAGAGGGATCCTATTTAATGTTACCAATCGCATGAGGAAGAGAAACAATTTACTCATGCTTCTACCAAGGATAATGATAAGATGGTTGAAGAGTGAGAGCTTGAAGATAAAAAACATGATGATGAAGTATTAATGTGTTCTCCTCCCTCTGATGAAGCTATCCAAAATCCTATTCCTACTGTATAAAAAGAAGAGGATGAGATTAGTCACTTTCCTTTTCATGTTTTTCATGATACCCCATTCTATGATTCAAAAGGTGAAGAAGAAAGGGAATCCTTGGACGAGCTAGACCCTTCGTATTATGAAGTTGAATATGTAGGGGAAAGTCATGAGGACCAGAAACTGATGATTTCTCTTCCATTTGATGAAGTCATCCAAGTCTTCGATGCTCCTGCACAGGAAGAAATGAATATGGTAAGTTGTTTCCCTTTGCAAGATTTTGAAGATGCTTTGTTTTGTGATTTGGAAAGTGAATAAGTGTTAGAGCCCTTGGGTGTTTTAATCCCTTCATGTTATGATGAAGGTAATGACATGGTTGATAATATTTATGATTTCATACGTGTCGGGAAATGTAAACGGGATGTGATTGGGTATGATGGGGATCCCATTTATGACATTGAGGTTCATTTCCAAATGTTTACTTTACAACTATCATATGAGGTTACTACTAATTTTGATATTTGGAAACAAGGAGATGATGTAGTTACAGATGTTTTCCAGGCACCCAAGGGTGACCTAGTTCTATGTTCTCCTGATTATTTCAGTCATACCTTGAAAATTTTGATTAGTATTCCTTTGAGAACTTGGATGTATTCTATGGAGAATATTATCAACCACTGATGTGCTTAGATCTTGACAAGGGTGTTGGATTACTGAGAGGGGGGTTGAATAAGTAATAAAGCAATGCAATCCTTTTTCTCCAAAAATACAAGTGTTATATCAATGTAGCATCATATTCCAATAGTTACACAATAAACAAATGACAAATCACACACATACATAGTACACTAGTTTTTTTATGTGGAAACCCAAAGCGGGAGAAAACCACAGAATGATTTTTTTTATATGTATTGAAGAATTGCATTCATTACAAGCACCAACTTCCTTTGGTTTCCAGCTGAAACTGGAAGGAGGATACAACCCTATAGCTTCTCAGGATACAGCTCGAGGGAAGCTCCAACTCCCAAATTCTTTGGCTACAACCAGAAGGAGGCTACAACCCCCTATGTTCTCTGGTTACAACCAAAAGGTGGATACAACCACCTGTTCTTTCCTTGTCCAACCACCCTGAAATATAAATGTCAAATGTAGACAACATGTCACTACATTGAATCAACCACTGCCACTATCAACCTGTACCAATAACCTGTAACAACCTATACCAATCAACCTACACCAAACAACCTGTACCAATAACCTGAACCAACATGTACCATGCATCAACCTTGAATCATCAAGATGTACCAACATCATCAACTATACACCTCATGTATGTGCCAACTCATCAACTATAAACCTCATGTATGTGTCAACTCATCAACTACTTTTCTCAACCATGTACCCAAAATGTACCTCAACCATATACCAAAGAGACACACCAATATTGTTGGAAAATATTTAATAGACAGTTAACAGATAGCGAATGCTTGTTATTGATGGCAACAGTGAAGATGACATGAGAACAACAAGTTTGTAATTGACAGGAAAACAGAAGATAAGTACAGAGAGGTGAATGATCGAAGGCAACGAATGATCGAAAGAAGCGCATGAGCGAAAGTTTGTGAAGAAGAATCTTTGATAGTTGAAGAAGGAGACAGATCTCAGTTGTCAGATCCGAGCGCAGGGTTCGACCACTGTTGGATCGAAGAGAACCTGCATGGTCTTTAAACTGCAAGGAGAAGCGGGTGTAATCACAATATGAAAATTTGCGATGAAATCTGAGCAGTCAGATCAAAGTTTGATCTGCATCGTTAATTCCAGTCGTTGTCGGAGTATTGGGGATTGGGACTTTGAAATGTCAAAATCATTTGACAACAAGAACCCCGAAATCGCGATATGCGATTTTGCGATTTAATCGCAGCCAGTGAATAGAAGATCAGATCTGGACCATTTATTTAACTTATTATCGGAGTTTTGGGGTTCACAAACTCAAGAGGAAAAGAAATCAATGCATCAAGAATGTCGATTTTGCGATATGCAAAATCGCGATTGAATCTGGACCGTCAGATCAAGAAATAACCTGGACCGTTGATCATAGCCCGTATCGAAGTTTCGTGAATCGCAATTTGAAACAAATGCAACAAGAACCCCGATTTCACGATATGTGATATCGCGATTCAATCGCATCCATCAAGTCAATATTATACCTGGACCATTGATCAAACTCCACATAAGAGTTTCATGAATGGCAACATAAAGAGGCAAAGAACACAATGCAACAGGAATGTCAATTTCGCGATATGCGATATCATGATTCAATCGCAGCTGTTAAGACAAGATCCGATCTGGACCATTGATCTAATCCCTTATCGGAGTTTCGTGAATCGAGATATGGAGAGGCAGAAGAAACTATGCAACATTTATGAAATTGAGATATGAAAAATCACGAAAGTGCCTTTCACATAAAGCCTTAGTCACAACCCTTGGTCACGGGAAGAGAAGGGGTCAGTCCAGATAAGCTCCATTTTAGAGTTTCAGAGATCGCGACATGCAATGTCGAGACACTTGGGCACAGGAATGTCGAAATGTCGAAATATGTATTAAAAAGGAAAGAATAATAAAGTTCATCCAACGGTGTGGATAAAACTTGAATATAATCGGAGGGTTACTGTTCTTTCTCACAGATTAATTTTTCAGTTACAAATCTGTTAGTGAAACAGACTCATGATTGCAAATTAGTTGTCGATCAGTTGGCGTTTCGGTTGGCTGGACAGTTGTCGTCATTTTTCCCAAGGAGTTGGGAAGTTGAAACGTCGTGCTCGTGTGTATAAAAGAAGACGAAACAGACTGTGTCTAGTTGGTTGTTCTGGATAGGAAAAGAATGAAATAGTAAGAAAGAATACATAAGAGGATGCATGGTAGGAGAGGAAGGATATGTGCAGAGTGAAATGGAACATAGAGAAGAATAGCAGAGCAAGAGAAAATGTAGAGCAGAATAACAGGATGAGTTGAAGAAGAGCAGAATGAGAGCATGTGCTGATGCAGAGCATACCTTCTGAACAGACAGAGGAAGAGAAGAGTTGAAGAACAGTGTGCAGAAGACCAGATTTACAGAACAAATAAAGATTGGTAAGACCTGAATTATCTGTAAATTTTAATGTTTATTTAGCCATTTATATTCTAGGGAGGTTGGGAGGTGCTCGGGAGGACTGTTGTCCTCAGAGGTTCAAGTGGGATCTTGAACACAGGAAGTTGTAGCCAGAGAAACCAGGGTGGCAGGGAGGTGCAAGGGAGAACTAGTGTTCTCTGTTATGCAGGTTGGAGCCTGTGTAACTGGAAGTTGGTGCTTCCTTCCAATTGGTGCTGGAACATTCAGGAAGTTGGTGCTTCCATCCAGTTGGTGCTGGAATATTCAGGGAGTTGGGTGCTAGAGAAACCAGAGAGTTGGTGCTCTCAAACAAGTTGCAGCTTGTAAAACAGAGGTAGCAACCTCACATTGAGTTGGTGCTCAATTGTAAATGATGTACATAACTGAAAAAGACTGCCTATCAGTTCGAAGAAGAAGAGGTTTTCTCCCTTTATGGGTTTCCTCGTGAAAATCTGTCTCTGTGTGTACTTTATGTGTGACTGATGGTCTTTACTTTTACTGTCCATATGATGTATATTGTTGATGATCACTTGAAGGAAGATTAATAATGTTTAAAAGGTATAAAATTGTTTAATCTCATAAACATCTGATTCACCCCCCCCTCTCAGTTGTGTTAGTATTTCCAACAATTGGTATCAGAGTGGGTTCCTTTTATTTAAAGGTAGATCTGTAAGCTTAAAAATGACAAGTCATGAAGGGACTTCGGCCTCTAAGCCCCCTCTATTTGATGGAACAAATTTTTCCTTCTGGAAGATTAGAATGAGAACATACTTAATGGCCTTGGGTGCTGATGTTTGGGATGTAGTAGAGACTGGATATATAAATCCTGTTGTGCTAGCCAACAAGGATGATAAGTTAGAGTTTAGTTTTAATGCTAAGGGGATGAATGCTATCTTGAATGGACTTGTTGAAGCTGATTTTGTAAAGGTTATGCATCTTGATACTACCAAAGCAATGTGGGATAAACTTATTAATAGTTATGAAGGAAATGAGAAAGTAAGAGAGGCCAAACTTCAAACATACAGATATTTAAAGCAACCCTTGGTCACAACCCTTGGTCACAACCCTTGGTCACAAAGCTATAAACTATTTTCTGATATTTAGATATGAACAATCAAGATATTCAATGAATAACTATCAACCACAACAAAGATTGAGACAACTAAGCAACAAACAATCACAGATTATGAATCATGTGATGACTAGAAGAAGGACACAGGAGAAACACAAAAACAGTTATGAGCATAAAAATCGTTATGATCTTCTATTCAGTGAACCAGAATGCTACATCTCTCATAATTATGGACATAAGGCAGCAGACTGTCATTTAAAGAAATATAACCCAGATCGAAATCTCACCGCTAAAAATGTCAAGGTTTGGAAGAAGAAAGTAGATGACAAGTGTGGACTAGTGCTATCATCCCAAAGGAAAAATAATCCCTGGTATATTGACAGTGGATGCTCCAAACATATGACTGGAGACAAAAGTAAGTTTTTAACTTTAAGTGATAGTAAATCAGGGAATGTAACTTTTGGAAACGATGCACCAGGAAAGGTAAAAGGTAAAGGAATTGTAAGTTTGAGTAACGGAAAAAGAAAAGCTCAAGATGTGCTGCTTGTAGAAAATTTGAAGCATAATCTGCTTAGTGTCAGTCAAGTCTGTCACTAAGGGTGTGAAGTTGTTCTTACCTCTAAAGACTGTAAAATCAAATCTGTGGATTCAGGTCAACTAGTTGCAAAAGGTATAAGAACAGAAAACAATGTCTATATTTTAAAAGAAGAAGAAGAAGAAGAATGAAACTTAAGCAAATATGATGAAAGTTGGTTGTGGCATAGGAGACTTGGTCACCTAAATTTTGATCACATTATCAAACTTAAAAACAATGGGGTAGTAAAAGATCTTCTGAAGATTTCAAAGCCATATGACTCTGTTTGTAAGTCCTGCCAGATAGGAAAGCTTACTCGCACACAATTCAAATCGAAAAACTTTCCTTCAACAGAAAAACCTCTCCAGTTAGTACATATGGATCTATGTGGACCATCAAGGAAAGAAGGTACAAGAAAAGAAAATTACTTTATGTTGATTATTGATGACTATTCTAGACTAACTTGGGTTGCCTTTTTGAAAGAAAAATCTGAAGCACTTGAAAAATTCAAAGTGTTTAAGGCTTTGACTAAGAATCAAACAGGAAAAAGGTTAACTATAGTAAGGTATGATAGAGGAGGAGAGTTCAGTTCTGGAAACTTCAAAGAATTCTGTGATAAAAATGGGATCAAAAGAGAGTACACAATTCCAAGGACTCCACAACAAAACAGAGTTGTTGAGAGGAAGAATAGGTCAGTACAACAAATGGCAAGATCAATGATGAATGAAAAGAACATACCTCTGACATATTGGGTGGAAGCAATTCGTACAACTATTCATATCCTTAACAAAGCTCATCTCACACCACACAGTGACAAGACCCCTTATGAACTTTGATTTGGAAGACCTGCTTCAATCAAGCATCTCAAAGTTTTTTGTAGTAAATGTTATATCAAAAACAATGATGAAGATATTGGCAAATATGATGATCAGGCTGATGAAGGAATTTTCTTGGGTTATGCTACAAACAGTAAAGGGTACAGATGCTACAATAAAAGACTGCATAAACTAGTTGACTGTATAGATGTAAAAGTTGATGAAGAAATTCCAGTCAGAAATATAAGCAGTGATGAACCAAGAATAGAAGATACAGTTGAAGATGAATATGAACAGTTCCAAGGATCAGAAAGAGAAGAGTATGGATCAGATGAAAATATGAACATTCAAACTGATACAAGTCAACAGAAAGAAGCAAAATCTCCTCTCAGAATTATCAGAAAGAATCATCCTGAAAACTAGATAACTGGGGATATAAATGAAGGAGTTCAGACAAGAAATAAACTGATTAAGGACTCAAAACAATCTCATGTTGCCTTTTTATCTATGACTGAACCTAGAAATTTTGAGGAAGCTAGTCAGGAAGAAGATTGGATTAGAGCAATGAATGAAGAGCTGGATCAGATTGAGAAGAACAATACTTGGGAGCTTGTCCCTAGAACTGAAAATAAGAATGTAATATGTTCTGAATGGGTGTTCAAGAATAAAATGAATGAAAAAGGACAAGTTGTTAGAAATAAAGCCAGATTGGTCTGTAAAGGATATGCACAAGTTGAAGGTTATGACTTTGATGAAACTTTTGCACCAGTGGCAAGATTGGAATCTATCAGAATGTTTCTTGGTTATTCTTGTCATAAGAATTTCAAAGTTTATCAGATGGATGTTAATTCAACGTTTCTTAATGGAGATCTAGAGGAAGAAGTATATATGGAGAAACCTGAAGGATTCTCATTGACAGACAACCCTAATTATGTTTGTAAGCTGAAGAAGGCCTTATATGGAATAAAACAAGCACCATGAGCTTGGTACTCTAGACTGGACAAATTTCTACAAGAAAAAGGGTTCAAGAAAGGTACTGTTGACAGTAACCTTTACATTAAATCTAAAGGCGATAATTTACTAGTTGTTTTGGTTTACGTAGATGATATTATTTTTGGATGTACTAATGAATCATCTGTCCAATGGTTTGCTAATTCTATGCAAACATAATTTGAAATGTCCATGATAGGGGAACTGTCATATTTTCTTGGCTTACAAATAAAACAAAGCTCTGCAGGAATTTTTATTTCTCAAGAAAAATATTTGAAAGAGATATTGAAGAAATTTTAGATGGAATATTCCTCTACAGTCAGCACACCTATGGTGGTTGGTTGCAAGCTGAGCAAAGATGATATCTCACCTGATGTTGATCAAAGGACATATCGTTCAATGATAGGCAGTCTTGTGTACATCACAACGTCTCGTCCTGATATAATGCAAGCTATTGGAATGGTAGGTCGTTTTTAGTCTGCTCCTAAACAAAGTCACCTGGTAGCTGTTAAAATAATATTCAAATATATGAAGGGAACAATGACATAGGGATTGTGGTACCCTAGAAATCAGAATTTCCAGTTAATTGCTTATTCAAATGCTGACTGGGCAAACTGTGTTGATGAGAGAAAAATCACCAGTGGAGGAGCATTTTTCCTGGGTGACTCATTAGTTTCATGGCTTAGTAAGAAGCAAGGATCTATTTCTTTATCTACTACAGAGGTAGAATACATTGTTGCTGCTACTTGTTGCACACAAATCTTATGGATGATACAAACTCTTGCAGATCTGAAGGTAAATTAAACTTATCCCATTCCAATTCACTGTGATAACACAAGTGCCATTAGTGTCTCCAAGAATCCTGTTCTTCATTCCAAGACTAGGCATATTCCAATAAAGTATCATTTTCTCCGAGAACAAGTTACAAACAGAATTGTTCAGCTAAATTATATTCCTTCCAAAGAACAGATTGCTAATATCTTTATTAAACCATTAGCAGCGACCCCTTTTGGATACCTTCGTCAAAAATTGGGGGTTATAATCTCAAGTGCCTAATCTGTTCACCTGGTCAGGGGGAGTACTTATTGAATATCTGGTGTATTCCCAAGATGCTTATAGTCGATAGGGGGAGTATGTTTTTGCAACAGATCAGGGGAAGATTGTTTCTTCTTTGACATTGATGTCAAAGGGGGAGAAAAGAGCAGGAGAGAAGATATGAATACATGTGGGTGCTTGGAAGATATGAATTGTGGATCTGAATACATGTGGGTGCTTGGAAGATCTTAATTGTGTTGCCATCAATGCCGAAGGGGGAGATTGTTGGAAAATATTTAACAGACAGTTAACAGACAGGAAATGCTTGTCATTGATGGCAACAATGAAGATGACATGAGAACAACAAGTTTGTAATTGACAAGAAAACAGAAGATAAGTACAGCGAGGTGAATGATCGAAGGCAGGGAATGATCGAAAGCAGCACATGAGAGAAATTTTGTGAAGAAGAATCTATGATAGTTGAAGAAGGAGATAGATCTCAGTTGTCAGATCCGAGCACAGGGTTTGACCACCGTTGGATCGAAGAGAACCTGCATGGTCTTTAAACTGCAAGGAGAAGTGGGTTTAATCACAATATGCAAATTTGCAATGAAATATGAGCCGTCAGATCAAACTTTGATCTAGACCGTTAATTCCAATCACTGTCGGAGTATCGGGGATCGAGACTTTGAAATGTCAAAATCATTTGACAACAAGAACCCCAAAATCACAATATGTGATTTCGCGATTTAATCGCAGCCGCTGAATAGAAGATCAGATCTAGACCGTCGATTTAACTTCTTATCGGAGTTTCGGGGATCATGAACTCAAGAGGCAAAGAAATCAATGCATCAAGAATGTCGATTTCACGATATGAAAAATCACGATTGAATCTGGACCGTCAGATCAAGAAATAACCTAGACCGTTGATCACAGCCCGTATCGGAGTTTCGTGAATCGCGATTTGAAACAAATGCAACAAGAACCTCGATTTCGCGATATGTGATATCGCGATTCAATCACATTCGTCAAGTCAATATCATACCTAGACCATTGATCAAACTCCACATCGGAGTTTCGCGAATCGCGACATAAATAGGCAAAGAACACAATGCAACAGGAATGTCGATTTCACGATATGCGATATCGCGATTCAATTGCAGTCGTCAAGACAAGATCTGATCTGGACCATTGATATAATCCCTTAACGGAGTTTTGTGAATCGTGATATGGAGAGGCAGAAGAAACTATGCAACATTTACGAAAATGCGATATGCGAAATTGCGAAAGTGCCTTTCACATAAAGCCTTGGTCACAACCCTTGCTCATGGGAAGAGAAGGGGTCAGTCCAGATAAGCTCCATTTCATAATTTCGGAGATCGCGACATGCAGTGTCGAGACACTTGGGCACAGGAATGCTGAAATGCCAAAATACGTATTAAAAAGGCAAGAATAATAAAGGTCATCCAACGGTGTGGATAAAACTTGAATATAATCGGAGGGTTACTGTTCTTTCTCACAGATTAATTTTTTAGTTACAAATCCATTAGTGAAATGGACTCATGATTGCAAATTAGTTGTCGATCAGTTGGCGTTTCGGTTGGCTGGACAGTTGTCATAATTTGGCCCAAGGAGTTGGGAAGTTGAAATGTCATGCTCGTGTGTATAAAAGAAGATGAAACAGACTGTGTCTAGTTGGCTATTCTGGATAGGAAAAGACTGAAACAGTAAGAAAGAATACAGAAGAGGATGCGTGGTAGGAGAGGAAGGATATGTGCAGAGTGAAATGGAACGCAAAAAAGAATAGCAGAGAAGGAGAAAACGCAGAGCAGAATAACAGGACGAGTTGAAGAAGAGTAGAATGAGAGCATGAGTTGATGCAGAGCACACCTTCTGAACAAACAGAGGAAGAGAAGAGCTGCAGAACAGTGTGCAGAAGACCAGATTTACAGAACAAAGAAAGATTGGTAAGACCTGATTTATATGTAAATTTTAATGTTTATTTAGCCATTTATATTCTAGGGAGGTTGGGAGGTTCTCGAGAGGACTGTTGTCCTCAGAGGTTCAAGTGGGAGCTTGAACACAGGAAGTTGTAGCTTCCATATGGTTGCAGCTAGAGAAACCAGGGTGGCAGGGAGGTGCAAGGGAGAACTAGTGTTCTCTGTTATGCAGGTTGGAGCCTGTGTAACTGAAAGTTGGTGATTCCTTCCAGTTGGTGCTGGAACATTCAGGAAGTTGGTGCTTCCATCCAGTTGGTGCTGGAATATTCAGGGAGTTGGGTGCTAGAGAAACCAGAGAGTTGGTGCTCTCAAACAAGTTGTAGCTTGTAAAACAGAGGTAGCAACCTCACATTGAGTTGGTGCTCAATTGTAAAGGATGTACAAAAATGAAAAAGACTGCCTATCATTTCGAAGAAGAAGAGGTTTTCTCCCTTTATGGGTTTCCTCGTGAAAATCTGTCTCTGTGTGTACTTTATGTGTGACTGATGGTCTTTACTTTTACTGTCCATATGCTGTATATTGTTGATGATCACTTGAAGGAAGATTAATAATGTTTAAAAGTATAAAATTGTTTAAGCTCATAAACAACTGATTCACCCGCCCCCCCCTCTCAGTTGTTTTAGTATTTCCAACAAATATAACCATCAAAAGTTATCTAACAATTCATCACTCTATCCATAAACCAAATACCATAAACCCTTACATCAAACCATGTGCCACAACCTCACTATTAAGTAGCCTCAAGCTAAACCAACAACTTGAGGAGCACATCACAACCAAATGACCAATACCCATATGACAAATACCAACAACAAAATACCAACTGTATCCCTCAACAAATTTGATATATGCAACAATACTGAACATCCAATACCATCTCAAGAGATAAAATCTAGCTCAAAAAACATACCTCAAACAAGATGTGCCATATCTCTCATAAATAGACCCCAACAATGTTGCTACCACAATTTTTCTGCCGCACTTTTTTTGTTGTGATTTTTCTGCTGCACTTTTTCCGCCATGATTTTTCTGTCGCGATTTTTCTACTGCAATTTTTCAGCCATGATTTTTTTGCCACGATTTTCCTGCTATGAATTTTTTGTCGCACTTTTTCTGCCGCAATTTTTCTGTTTCACTTTTTCTGCCACACTTTTTTTCCCACACTTTTTCTGCCGCATTTTCTTGCAACACTTTTTCTTCCACACTTTTTCTACTACACTTTTCCCGCCACACTTTTTTGCCTCACTTTTCCTACCTTACTATTTCTTCTACAATTTTTCTCTATCAATAATACCTGCCCAAATAATCTTTCACAAAAGTAGATATTCAATGATATTCAAGTGATTAAAATGAGAGGGTCTTGCCTCTTATTTATACTTTCATGTAGCTTCCTCAAGGGGTTAGATTTTAACCATCTTAACCCACTTTTCTTATTTTAGGGTTAACCAACTTCTAACCACTTCTCCACTTAGTAATTTCTCCACTAAATTTATTATTTAAATAATTTCTTTTTGTATTCACTTTGACTTATAGTACACCCATCACTTCACTTTATTATTTACCTTCTAAAATATCTTAAACAAATTTCCTTATTTTAGGGAGTTATCCATTAACATTATTATTTAAATAATTTCTTTTTCATCCTCTTTGACTTATAGTACAATCATCACTTCACTTTATTATTTAAATAATTTCTTATTTGCAAACACTTTGACTACTTTGACCTTTTAGGGCTTCTAGATGACTTATGAGGGTTTTCCAACTTCACATGGCCAAACTATCTAACCGTGATGAGTTATGTGACGTTGCACATACCACCAGAAATGGGATGACATGTGCTATCCATCTGGAATAGTCTTACCAACAAATATATCAAAACTCATACCATTATCTATCAAACAAAATTAGGTCCATTACCCAAACCTTTGAGCTACTGGAATTCGCTACCAGAGTTTCTTCAAGGGTTGACATCAATGACAACCAACCCAATTAATCAACAAAGGGTAAGGACATTGCTTTCCTAAAGCAAGATACTTGTGACAAGGTTTTCCATCTCCCTTCGATTAATTCACCTCATTATGTCACTAAGGATGCAGTTGGGAAACATGTCCCTTGTCCCAAATTTTGTCTAGGGTAGAGCCTTCTTTTAGAATTCAAGGGTAGGTTGAATGCCTTAAGAAGAAGTTTAATATATCAGTATTTCAACTTTCCCTTAAAAAATTGTCAATCAACCTCTAGATTATTGATTGTCCCTTCTTAGACTTCGAGGATTGGTGATGTCCAAGGAAGTCAACCTTCAGACTCTTTAAGCTATCCTCTTGAGTCTTCGACCTTTCACGATCATTTTATGAGATGGATTGAGAAATTTTCTTGAAGTATGACTTGGCATAATTGTGTCCCTCCCTCCCATCTCCATGAGCTAGACTTTATGATTTCCTATGATATAATGCATGCTCTAACTCATGTTATTTTTTTTCTTAACTTGTCATTGTTTTGGTTTCTAATGAAACATAGAGGTAGGTATTATGAGGTATTGATAGGATGGTTTCACTGGTTATATGACTACACCTAGAATTTAACTAAAAGGTAAGTAGAGGTAGGTAGGCATTTGCATCCATTGTATATACCATTTGTATATCATGTTAGCATAGTTGTAGTTTCATTTTCATATTGTCTTGATTCATTATGTATATATGTATGATCATAATCATATTTTAGACTATATATTATTTTATTTGTTTATTTTTTCATATATGGACAAGGGATGATATCACCACCCTAGGGATTGCTAATGTCTTTTGTTGAGATTTAGCAGACACGGGTCATACCAGAGATGTTGAGGTTCTCATGCGCTATATTATGAGCACAGTCCCTGAGTTGGAGCCAAATGTTATCTTATAGCTTAGGGATAACTAAGGAGATCATCTCTCAAGGCCCACAGGTTGTAGACATGGAGTGCCGAGAGCTAGATGACTTAAGCATGGCCTCAGAGGGACCCTCTTTGCTTCATTTCATTCCACATATCACCAACAAAAATATTCATCACATTGGCTTGGTCCTGAAATGACAATGAGTCTTGCTCAAAGAGGTAATAAGTCTAGGTATCATGGTATGTATCACTCTGATTTTTTAAACATTTAAACATGTTTCATCAAATCTTTCTAGGTTTCATAAAGTTTGCTTGAATTTATGATCTTTGCCTTATTCAAACCTAGGAGGGTCACATGGTTCCCTAGTAGGTTGGTTTCCTTTTAGGATAGGTTGTTACCTAGTGGATATTTGAAGAGTTATAACCCATTCCCTCTATACTTACTGTTTTCTATCTTTATCTCCTCCATCTATACACAATTTTTGGCATTGGGGAAGGCTCCACTTGGAAAGGGTTGTACCTTACCTCATGGGAAGAAGGGGCTAAAGGCTCAAGGAGAAATATAGATCGAAAAATTTAAGAGCCAAATTTAAACCTTTTGAGATGCTTCACCCAGGGATCCCTAAGAAAGCACTGAAACACTTCTGAACAAGAAAAGGGGACCCACATATGAATAAAAAAATCAAGGAATTTTTTGGTGCATAGGAGGTCTCATCATGAGCCAGCCTATCATGACCATGAACATGTAGTGGTATGACAATACCACACAACTAGTCACCAATCCATGGTAGTGACTCTTGGTTGCATGGAAAAGAGAAAGGGGGTCTCATCACGAGCCATCCTTTTCATTTATGTGAAATTTTTGTGGGTGACACTGCCACTAGATGGTCACCAAGACAGGGAAATGACCATCAACTCTTTCCTTGCAACATGAAGAAAGAAAGCTAAAATAATAAAACAAAGATAAAAATAAATGGCAATCAGTGGGCTTGGAAACATTTGCATCCATGAAAGGTTGCAACTCACCCTCAACAAAGTCACCCATAGGTGAGTGTTACATTTCCCTGCTATCACATGCACCCCATGCCCAAATTTTTTTCCCTCACCACCTCATATGCTTGCATGATTTGTATCAAGCTCCATTGGGGAAACAAACTTGAATTAGGGGAGACTGGCCCAACAGGACACCCTGAGACCATTCAAAACCCTAGAATTGTCAAGTTTCATAACATTTTGATCATTTGTTTGGGTTCAGGTAGGTTTGATGCACATGTTTGGGAGTTTTAATTATTAGATGTGAGTTACATATTATGATGCCTAAGACTTATGGACCCCTAGAGGATGTACTTCTTGTCTTTTTAGGACCTTTCACATTGACCAGGTACATGGAGAGATGACTATCTTAGACCTTTATGAGGGCTCAAGGCCCATTTGATGGATGTTGAGACCCCAGCCAGGGGGAAGGATGAAGTTGAAGGGGTTCTACCAAGAAGAAGAAGGACGTTTCCTTTGGAGGCACTTTGGTGGACCTAGACCGAGGAAGTTCTGACTTTCCCACATGAACACTAGCCTTTGGAGGACCTGGACATCAACCAATTAACCCTAGACATTTATACATGTAGTGGTTGTCACCTTGGGGGTAATCCTGAGGTTATTGACACATGTGGGCAGGGTTTTGGACTTTGGAGGCCCAACGTTTCAATCCCTGAGCCCAATGTTCCATGATAGAGGTCCAACATCACCCTAGAAGGGAACAAAATCATCGCTAGGAGGGTCTTTACATGAAAATTTATTTTATTTTGTTGAGAATTTAATTTTGTAAGAAACTGGCCAGGTTGGCCCTGATATTTTGACCTAAAATAATTACAGTTCAAATGTTTGTTAAATAAACATAAAGTGACATTCATTTTATCATAACTCTCACTTGGGATATTGGAGGTTTGAAATGTTTTCCCTACTAAGGGTTATTGGATGAAATAAGGAAGGTACTACTCTTTTAAGGCTTGTTTCCTGGCATTTGGATCAATTTATTGGAGTATTTTGACAATATGGCATTGTTTTCAATGATTATTCTTGGTGCAAGTAAGTATATTTTTTAGTTTGTCATTGTTAATGGTTATGGAAATGGTTTTCTTGCTCATACAAGATTATGAAATTGCATGTTGTAATTGATTCTTGAAGTAAGAAACTTAAGGTGTTAATTTTCTTGATTTTCATTTGCCAAGTGTCATTGAATTGGTCTGGTAACTAGTGCAACCTCTAGAGCCCTAAAGTACTATAACTTTAGAGGTTTTGGTTAATTTATTCTTCATCATGCTTGCATCCATAAAATTATATGGAGAAGAAGGTGTTAGGGCCTAGAAGTTCCTACACCCTATCTACCTCTCTTCTTGTGGTCAAGAGTCTAAGAGGACTAAAGATATTACTCCCCCTAAACCTCTTTTCCCTCTTATGTTTTGAGCATAATCGTATGTTATCATGTAATGTCCCCCACCTCTTAGAGAGGTGATGAGGAGACTCAGTGGCCTGGGCACCCCCACTAGGTCATAGTCTCACACTGAGGGGGGGAAAGTCAAGAAGTTAAAAGTTATATTTTTAGGTTGACTTAAGAAAGGAAAAGGATAAAGGAGTAAAAGATAAATCAACAGAAGAATAGAACATTAACCCTGGGAGATAACCTAACTCAACAGAGAATTAGAAGGAAAAGTATAAGTAAGAGGCTGGGGTGCACCTATTACTCATTCTGGTTTTGGATTAGCATTTTCTATTGCTCTTGAGCATTTAGTTTGGGGGTTTTGCTGTACAAACCCTTGTGAGCAACGCAGTGGTGAAATATCCACTCACCTTGTTCCACAGCTTGGTCTCGGGGATGAAAGACTCCTCCACACCATTCTAGTCTCAGCCCATCTCCATCTAGCGCTTTAGAAGGTAGCAGGTCGTACTGTTCTTGTGTTTCTAGCAAGGGCGCACAATCATCTAGAGGGAGGTTCGATCCAGCTTATCCTGAGGGATTGGGGCCATTTCGACAATTGGGTTTTGTTTGCAGGGGAAAGACCATCAATTTGATGGATTTTCTATAGGGTTATCATCATCCTACATTTGTCTACAGATTAGGACGTCTTGGAGCCATAGGGGACGTCTTGTGATTTAGTAAAACTCATATCTAGGGAGATCTGCTTGAGATCTAAGTCCGAAACTTCTCCCACGGGATCCTCATAGACAAATATATATACTTGGAGAGTTTCAGAGAATTTGGAGGCATCCTTCATCAGGTTCAAACCAGCTAGGGTTTCAGTCATCTAATGGGGTGCACCATTCAGTGGAGAATTCAGATCTACAGGGTTTGAGAGTGTATTTGGGAATTTGGACATCGGGGTTGTCCTTACAGTTGCCCGATCTATCATTTGGCATATTTCTTGGGATGATTGGACACTTTTGGTAGCAGGGAAGAATTAGTGAGGGCTTCAACATTCGAGCAGGATGTGGCACTTTCCAGCTTGGAGGTTGAGCATTAGTACGGCTCAGATCTGCTTGATTCAGTCTTCATTGTATATCCAGCCTTAGGAGGCTTATTTTTTATTGTCAGGAGCATTTTGTAGCAGCTCATATCTATTTCTTGCACGAACATCTAAGGTTTATGCCAGATCGTCCATCTATTGTATTGATCTTACATTGCTCATAATAAAAAGGTCAGATCTTTGCTTGTGCTTCTACATCTTGAATATATTGTGATCTCCATGTGTTGATGAATCTTGTATGCACTTAAAAACTCAATAAATTAGTAGTAGTTAGTGATTCCAAGAAATAATTTGGCTTGGGATCATTACAGTGGTATCAGAGCCTTGATCCTCCAAACCTGTGGAGAGATCTGTGCATGCAGAAGTACAGGGGAATTGTTATGGGTCGGAGGTAGAAAAACAATAGTGAAACAAAGGAAGAAATGGAAGGGTCAGGAGACGACCATGAGCCTCAGGGATTGGCTCTCTTAGTAGTTGAATTTGATAAGTTCCAACAAAACATGAATTGCATAGAAAGCACATTGGTCCGACAGTTGGATGAGTATCAGGAAACCAATAGAAGGGGACAAGCCGAAATCTTTGAAACCTTGAAGAAAGTTGATGAGAATCTACAGAAAATGAACGAGAACCAAACTAGGATAACTAATATTCTGATGCAAGTAACCCATCGAGGAAAAGATCTTGATACGTATGGGAATAAGGAGGCTAGAGGGTCCGGTGGAACCCATGAGGAAGTCAGATATAACCCAAAGAAAGCATCGGGAACTAAAGGAAGTCTGGGAGGTGGCATGTTCCATGGGAAGATGGGTAATAGGAACAATCATAGGCCATACGTGCCATTGTTCATAGATGAACTGCTTGGCCAACACTTAGGTAGCAGAGCTAACCCCAGACCATGCATGCCCACATTCACAGATGAGCAAGGGCAGCATGAACAGGTTGAAGATTTTTTGGAACAATTAGCCAGGAGTACCAGGGAATACTATAGTTTGGATATGAAAGTTCAAAGACAGATGTCCCTAGACCAGTATTGTCAAATCAGGTTCAGAAACTAGCCTAGGATGAACCATAGGGACAACTTTGAGTTTGAGCGAAGGGTAGGGAAGATAGAGATTCCATACTTTGATGGTACGACTAAGATGATAGCACAAGCATGGGTGCAAAAGATGGATACTTACCTGCAGCTTAACCCCATGAGAGAGATGGAGGCCATCAAGTTTGCCACTATGTACTTGGATGGAAAGGCCCATGACTGGTGGTACCATGGGCTCACCACACTCAGCCACAACCAGATTGTATCCTATACAGAATTCACTCAGAGGCTCATTGATAGATTTGATCTAGGAGATCCTAAGTTACATTTCTGGGAGCTCACCCAACTCAACCAAACAAGTACAACTGAGGCATACATTTATGAGTTCCAGAGGTTGGCAGTGATGGTGCAAGATATGTCCCCAACCAGGCTCATGATGCTCTTTACAGAAGGATTGATGGAACCCTTGAAGGTTTGGGTTAAGGCCTTCAAGCCTACCAGCCTACAAGAAGCCATTTGGAAGATGAGTGATCTATGTCCAACTACTAAACCAAAATTCATACCCAGACCACCTCTTAACAATGGTGGAAGAGATCAAAGGCCTCCAATAAACTAGGGAGGACGTGACCCTAAGGATTATGACAAGGGTCATGGCAGAATAGATGACAACACCAGGAGGAAACTCAGAAGGAAGCAACTCTGCTTCACATTCAAGGAGCCATGGAATCCCTCACACAAGTGCATGGGACGAGGAAAGGTACATTACATCGAAGTCACTTCAGATGATGAAGAAGAGGATGAGTATGGTCAGATACAAAACATGGAGGCCGAAACATTAGAGGCAGCAGAAGAGGAGGTTCCAGAACTAGACTGTGCAGCTGGAGAGAAGGCTACGTTGGCATCTATCAGTAGGGTACCCAAGTTCAACACCTTCAAGATGAGAGGGGTCTTACAAGGACAGAGAGTGTTGGTTCTGATTGATGGAGGAGCTTCCCACAATTTCATTGATGCAACATTACTGAAGAGGAGGCACATACCTATAGTAGAGTTTGAAGGATTCAAAGTGGAGGTAGCAGGTGGTAGTACTATGCCCTATAACAGATACATACCAGGTATGAAACTCACCTTGGGAAGGCATGAGTTAGTTTAGGATGTGTATGTGATGGATATTTCCGATACAAACATCATCCTAGGGGTGCAGTGGCTCACCACTTTAGGACCCATCACCACAAATTACAAGACCATGGAAATGTCCTTTGTGGAGGGAGGAGGACGAAAGGTTGTGCTCAGAGGAATGACAGGTAACTCTGCCAGAGTGGTCACGGCAAAGAAGATGGAAGCCATCTTCAAAAGGGAAGAAATTGTATACGCGGTGGAATGTAAGGTCTCAACACGGGTGGATGAGAAGGGAAAGGTGCATTACACACCAGAGATCAAAAGAATCCTTGACAAGCACCAGAAAGTGTTTGGGCCGATTCCTCCAAGTGTGCCACTAGACAGGGGGTTTGAGCACATCATTGAGCTAGAAGTAGGGGCTAAGCCTATTATCACTACACCCTATAGGCATCCCAAGAAGTATAAATATGAGATAGAGAAGGCCATCAAGGAGCTTCTAGACATGGGACACATCAGACCAAGTTCAAGCCCATTTGCTTCGTCAGTTGTCTTGGTGAAGAAGAAGGATGGAATGATGAGAATGTGCATTGACTTCCGATCTTTGAATAAAAAGACAATAAAAAACAAGCACCCCATACCCAGGATTGATGAGTTGCTAGATGAGCTGCATGGAGCTATATATTTCACAAAAATTGATCTTTGCTCAGGCTACCATCAAATCAAGATGAGGGAGGAGGACATCTCAAAAACATCCTTTAGGTGTCACTATGGCCATTACGAGTTTTTGGTGATGCCCTTTGGGTTAACCAATGCCCCAGCCACATTTTAGTCTTGCATGAACCATGTGTTCAACAAACAACTGAGGAAACACTTGTTGGTATTCTTTGATGACTTTCTCATTTACAGCAAGACCTGGGAGGAACACCTTCGACATGTGGACCAAATCCTGTCAATCATGGAAGAACAATCACTATACGCCAAGGAATCCAAGAGTGAGTTTGGAATGATAGAATTTATTTACTTGGGACACATCATAGGGTCAAAAGGGGTACAGGTACACCAAGAGAAAATAATAGCCATTAGGGGATGGCCTACTCCGAAAACAGTCACAGAACTGAGGGGATTCCTAGGCCTATGCACATACTATAGAAAATTTGTCAAAGGGTTTTCTCAGTTGTGCACACCCTTGACTAACATGACCAAAAAGGGGTCCTTCAAATGGAATGATGAGGCCCAAGTCACGATGGAGAAAATAAAAGAGGTCATGAGCACCTTCCCAGTTCTATCTCTTCCTAATTTCGACATACCCTTCACTTTGGAGTGTGATGCCTCGGGGGAAGGTATAGGGGCCGTGTTGATGCAGAACATGCACCCCCTTGCCTATGAAAGTTGGAAACTCAGGGGTCCTGAACTAATTTACAACATTTATGACAAAGAAATGTTGGCTATCATGCATGCACTAGCCAAATTCAGGCAATATTTGGTAGGTGCAAGGTTTGTGGTCAAATCAGACCATAACAGTCTTAAATATCTATTGGAGCAGAAGGATTTGAATGAAATACAACAAAAATGGGTAAGAAAAATACAAGCCTATGACTTTGACATTGAATTTGTCAAAGGGAAGAACAACGCAGTGGTCGATGCATTATTCAGAAGGCCATCCATTTTTTCCATGTCCAGTATGTCAGTCGACTGGAAGGAACACTTGATAGTGGAATATGCAAAGGATCAGTTCGCTTGTCAAATGTTGGACGAGAAAATACAGGATGAAAACTTCAGGGTCATAAATGACCTCATCTATTACAAAGGTCGGATCTTTTTTGTTCCTGGATCAGCTCTCAAAGCTAAGATCCTACATGCATGTCATAACTCACCAGTAGCAGGGCATCAAGGCATCAGTAAGACATATAGGCAGGTGAGAGAGAGGTTTTCATGGAAAGGCCTCAAGGAAGATGTGATGAAGCATGCCAAAGAATGCACTACATGCCAAGAAAACAAGGATGAACACATGCACCCTGTAGGACTATTGTAGCCCCTACCTATTCCAGAGCACAAGTGGGAAAGGATATCCATGGATTTCATCACTGGGTTGCCCAGAGCATAGGGGAAAGATTGCATTTTCATGGTGGTAGATAGGTTGACGAAGTTTTCACACTTTTTTCCCATAGCCACAGAATTCAGTGCAGCATAGGTGGCCGAATTATTTTTCAGAGAGGTGTTCATACTACACGGCCTACCCAAAACCATCATCAGTGTCAGAGACAGTAGATTCATGAGTATGTTTTGGCAAGAGTTGTTCATATTAGTGGGTACGGCATTGACTCCTAGTACTATCTATCGCCCTCAGATGGATGGTTAGACTAAAATAGTCAACAAATGGGTGGAAGGTTACCTCAGAAACTATGTAGCAGGACAACAAAAAGCATGGGTCAGATGGTTACATTTGGGAGAATATTGCTACAACACCACCCAACATGTGTCCATTGGCATGTCACCCTTCATAGCTTTATATAGCTATGATCATTTATCATTTGTGGAGATTTCATTTGGTGACAGCAGGGCTCCAATGGTATAGAATTGGATACAGCAGAGCCAAGACATTCTCAAGGAATTGAAGGATCATTTACAGAGGGCACAAAATCAACAAAAGGTCCAAGCAGACAAGAACAGAGTTGATTGTACCTTTGAGGTTGGCGATTTAGTCTATTTGAGGTTGCAACCATATAGGCAGGCCTTCATTAAAAGAAGCAGAGCGGAGAAACTGTAGCCACATTTCTTTGGACCTTACAGAGTCAGCAAGAGGATAGGGGCAGTAGCTTATGAGCTGGAGCTTCCACAGGGTAGCAAAATTCACAACGTATTCCATGTCTCGTGCCTTAAGAAAGCCCTCGGTCAACACGTCAGGCCTATTGAGGCATTTCCTCCCATGGATGAGGAGGTACAACTTGTTTTGATTCCAGAGGAGGTGTTAGAAGTCAGAGAGAAGAGGCTCCGAAACCGAAGCATCAAGGAGTATCTGATCAGGTGGAAGGATTTACCCATTGAGGATGCCACTTGGGAGCAGGAGCACGTGGTTAGAGAAGCAGGTTTGGAATTACTTGAGGAAAAGAAATTTCAAGTAGGGGAGACTATAATGTCCCCCACCTCTTAGAGAGGTGATGAGGAGACTCAGTGGCCTGGGCACCCCCACTAGGTCATAGTCTCACACTGAGGGGGGGAAAGTCAAGAAGTTAAAAGTTATATTTTTAGGTTGACTTAAGAAAGGAAAAGGATAAAGGAGTAAAAGATAACTCAACATAAGAATAGAATATTAACCCTGGGAGTTAACCTAACTCAACAGAGAATTAGAAGGAAAATCATAAGTAAGAGGTTGGGGTGCACCTATTACTCATTCTGGTTTTGGACTAGCATTTGCTATTTCTCTTGAGCATTCAGTTTGGGGGTTTTGTTGTACAAACCCTTGTGAGCAACTCACTGGTTTAATATCCACTCACCTTGTTCCGCAGCTTGGTCTCGGGGATGAAACACTCCTCCACACCATTATAGTCTCATCCCATCTCCATCTAGCACTTCAGAAGGTAGCAGGCCATACTATTCTTGTGTTTCCAGCAAGGGCACACCATCATCTAGAGGGAGGTTCGATCTAGCTTATCCTGATGGATGGGGGCCATTCCTATAGTTGGGTTTTGTTTGCAGGGGTAGGACCATCAGTTTGAGGGATTTTCTGGAGGGTTATCATCATTCTACATTTGTTTGTAGATTGGGACGTCTTGGAGCCATAGGGGACGTCCTGTGATTTAGTAAAACTCAGATCTAGGAAGATTTGCTTGAGATTTGAGTCTAAAAATTCTCCCATAGGATCCTCAGAGCCCAATCTATATTCTTGGAGAGTTTCAGATCATTTGGAGGCCTCCTTCATCAGGGCTGAACCAACTAGGGTTTCAGTCATCCAATGGGGTGCACCATTCAATGGAGAATTCAGATCTACGGGGTTTGAGAGTGGATTTGGGAATTTGGACATCTTGGTTGTCCTTACAGTTGCCCGATCTATCATTTGGCATATTTCTCGGGATGATTGGACACTTTTGGTAGCATGGAAGAATTATCGAGGGCTTCAACATTCTAGCAGGACGTGGCACTTTCCAGCTTGGAGGTTGAGCATTAGTACAACTCAGATCTGCTTGATTTAGTCTTCAACGTATATCCAACCTTAGGAGGCTTATTTTGTATTTTCAGGAGAATTTTGTAGCAGCTCATATCTATAGCTTGTACGACCATCTGAGGTTTATGCCAGATCAACCATCTATTGTATTGATCTTACATTGCTCATAATAAAAAGGTCAGATCCTTGCTTGTGCTTCTACATCTTGAATATATTGTGATCTCCATGTGTTGATGAATCTTGTATGCTCTTAATAACTCAATAAATTAGTAGTAGTTAGTGATTCCAAGAAAGAATTTGGCTTGGGATCATTACATATCATCCCTACAAAGAGTCACCAACTTTTACCACATTATCCCTAGAAGGAACTAATATGCATTCCTTACCTTTTGACAAGAATCAGAACTAAAGTGTGCATTTAATTGCCTATCTAAAGTACATATCTAAAGGTTTACTATTTGTTGTCATTACTTTTGATTAGTTGCTATTACATTCAATTTAGACATCTTGTTAAAGGTTATTTTCTAGATGGACCTTTCCAGAATTTTTTTATGAAATAGTACTATCAATCAAAGGTTAAAGTGTGACATCTTATTGTCATTTAATACATTTTTTGAAGGGTATATTGTTGCTTTCACAATTTTTGTTATTGTTACAATTGTTGTTATAATCATATTAGGGAGATTTTCAAAGTTCATTTGCTAGCTAAACAAATTCTGAATTTTCATAAGACATAGAATTATCATTCAAGTGTTCAAAATTTCCATTATATTGTCTTTACAAGTGCATTTTCTGGAATATATTGCAACTGTCATCATTCTATTTAATGTTGTTATACATTTATTATTTGCTGCATACACTTGTTTACTAGCATTTTGTTAAGAGTTTATTGTCTTGTTGAAGCGTCAATATCATTAGTTGCTTCTAAATTACCATAATGTTTGTTGTTGTCTTGGTTAAGGGAAAGTACTTTCTCTCTTTCCCTTTGCTTCACCTTTCAAGATGTAAACCTAATTTGGGTGACCTAGAGAGAGAGGTGGTTTTCTTCATACTTGTTTGATTCATCAACCCATTAGGTCTTGGGATGTCTCCCTTGGAGTAGAGTCATCTTTATCCTAAATAGAAAGAGGTACCCTGTTTAGGTGACAGTGACAGGATTACATATGTGTTATGCAAATATCGACCTACTTGCCTTTAGGATTTGGAAAAGTACAGATTGTGCAATAATAAGGTGTATGTGTAGTCTTGTGGTGGATGAAGCGCAATGTGGCATCCAGGAATGATTTTAGGGGCTAAATTTTACTTGTGGGATAATTTCCATGGATTTTCCCCAAAAACGATTCGCTATTCTAAAAATTATTCGCCCAAATTCTATAGGATAAAATTGTTTTACCTTAAAAATCGCCATATTTTTATACAAACTATATAAAATTCTTAGAAATTTGAATTTTTTTTTAAAATATCGCCAAACATTTATAGTTGGCATATGAAGGATTAGTAATATTTGCCAAGGTTTCTACATTTTAAAATAAATTTCCATCCTTAAAATCATCCCTGGTGGCATCTATGGTGCTTATGGTGCAACTATTGGGTGTGATGTCTAGGTGGTGAAAATGGAACAAAGTGTGTGCAGGTGGTGGTTATTGCACAAGTATGTGTTGACAATAGGGTGCATGTGTAGTCTTGTAATGGATGAAGTGCAATGTAGCATATGTGGTGCTTATGGTTCAACTATTAAGTTTGACATCTAGGTGGTGCAAGTGGAACAAAGTGTGTGCTTGTGGCGGTTATTGCAAAATTATTTGTTGAAAATAGGTTGCATTTATAGTCTTCTAGTGGACGAAGTGAAATGTGGCATCTGTGGTGCTTATGGTGCAACTATTGAGTTTGACATCTAGGTGGCGCAAGTGGCACAAAGTGCATTCATGTGGTGGTTATTACACAAGTATGTGTTGTGTGTTATGTATGCTATGGTGATAGTAAGGCCATATAATTCTATATTGATATTGCTAAAATTATTCTGTGTGAGTTTCATTTAGTACCCTTATCTCCCACACATACATTGTCACATGATAGGAGGCACTAGTCTATACAAATAATATTGTGTGAAAAAATGCATACAAATGTGAAGGGGTTTTGAGTTGACAATGCTCCTAGTAGGATAGGTGTAACCCAAAAAATAGCACAAAGTAATATGTATAAGAATTCTAAGTATGTATTGAGTTTATGTATAAATCCATAAGTTGGGACTTAACAAGGATGACGGTAACCCTAAACCCTTGTTGCACCACCTTTTGATCCTTAAACATTGTTAAGAATTGTGTTTAAATTCTTATATGTGACTTGTTATAATTGATGTGACAGCATTGTGACACTTTTCAATGTAGGACACTCAACACTTGTTAAATTCACATTGTGAAAAAAAATCCGTTGATGTGGAAATTGAAAAGACACCTGTAAAGTGTGATATCACAATTTGAAAACATGCATGTTAACAAGGCGATTTGGAAATCATACACATTAGTGATGAGACTTGACAAGCATGAACACTAGTTATGACTCTTGGAAAAGCATTCATATTAGATATGATGCTTTGAAATCACTCAACATTGTTATTCTCTCATTGACAATGCTCACATTGGCAATTCTCATGTGTTTATTTTACCATGTTTAATGCATCAATGTGTTGATGGTTAACTCGACATAACCCCACATTGATAGAGATTTTTTATCCACCTTGTACTTTGTTCATCATCCCAACAACCTTTTTTTTGTGTAGGTACTCTAGTATTCAACTATTTTTGTGGTCATCGGTGGTTGTTTTTAGAGGGAGACCCTTCAGTGAACCAACCTTCATGAAACAATGAAAATTTTTGGTGATTCAAATGACTTTCCACCAAGTGAATGGAAGCATAAACTAATCATAAAGGATGAGTTCCAAACCAATCTAGTGAGACCAATCATAGACATAATTTAAATCATAATTCTAAACAATATCTTACTTAAACGTATCCAACAAGGTTGCATACCTAGTTTTCAGATGGATATATATCCAACCCAAGAGATTCAAGAAGTATATCGATGGCTAGGGAATATCATTGAATTTTCACCAAGATAGTAATTGATGTAAGAGGCCTAATAGGATATGGAGACTCAAGTCCCAACAAAATACTTGGTTGTATAAGGTTAAGGCCATATGGAAATATCCATTCAAACCTAAAAGGGAATTCATTGCATGACCTTGGGTTCTTAGAAACATGTCCCTTGAAAAACAATTAAAATACTTGGGTGTGCCTTAACTTGCTTTCCCCCTGTGTTGTACCAAAGCAATTTCCAAAATAACTAAGTATTGGGCCTCTAGATTTTGGGATCACTTTCTTCCCTTAAGGTAGTTCTTAAAGGATATACACACCTATAGGTCATTAATTTTAACATGACATGGAATGTGATTAGACTTGACATTTATATCATGTTTGGAAAAAAAAAAAATTGTCTAAGAATGCACAACATTGAAGCTCTAATACTTGGAATTGTGGCTTTCTAATATGTTCATAATTGCACTTGTGTATCCAATTGCATGTTTCCAAAGTGGATATGGAGTTGTTGTAATTGCATCAGTGATTAGAAATATTTTTGGACTAGGGATCCATTTACATTGTGCAAGGAATTTTCTACTATGCACTATGTAGCTCACTTGGCCCCACTTGGACCACTCTTAAGGTTTCGATGCTAGTGACCCTTGGAACAAAGTTTTTTATGTTATTCAAGAATTCTATGACTGGCATCGAAGCTAATATTTTCCCAATGTTCCAAAAGTTCTTTAGTTTTACAATTTTTAGAGCAGGGAAATGACAAATGGGAGACCATTGTTGAGTGCTCAACACACCCTAAAAGTTCTGTGATGACTTCCTTTTGGGTACCACCTTGTCTTATACCTTCGATTGTTTTCACCGTAGTTTGAGCATGATAACCTTCTTATCTGATATGTTTCATATCTGAGTTTCTTTTGAGCATATTAAGAACCATCTTGAGAAACACCACGACTGATCAAGGAACCAATGACCCAGATTTCTCCCGGCTTACTTGAGAAGTTCGACATCAGTGAAAGATTAAGATAGAGAAAATTGTATGGGAAGTCAAAGTAACTGAGTGCTGACACTGTTCGACATTGACCGATAATAGTTTCTCTTTTAGGCATATAGTCTCCGAAAATATTTCTCCAAACGTCGGTCCTTTCAGCTTCAGCATAGAAGTGTAATCATAAGCATCGCACAAAAGAGGAGTTCCACCACCGACCGCTAACACCTGAAACATCACCAATTGCAACATCACCAGTATTGAGATTTTTATCAAGAAAAAAGAAACGTTGATAAAGAATCTAAAATAGTAGTTGATCTCCAATCTTTATGAAGGTAAGACGTGACGTGATGTTTAACCCCTAGCTATGTCAAGTCCTCTGCATTCAAAGCTTTAGTTAATTTGTAGATTGCACATTAGTTACTAGCTAGTGTGTGAATCAAAACGGAACCGTTAAACTCACTGATATAATGCATATCCATATTCGCCTCCATCGTCAACTAGTTAAGTCTTAGTGGCAGAAACCCGATAGCATTATATTTTGAAATCTGCATTTATCACCCGTATTAACTAATTGATATGACTAGTAGTATCTCCCAATTATATTATTTTGAGTCCTTTTTGTGTTATCCCACTCTACGCAGCAAGGAGTTCAGAACAAACAGGAGAATGAAGCCACCATCCCAGAGGAAGCATCCAAAGTCTAGTGAGTATTAAACAGTTTTCTTAGAAAGCATTATGGGTATGGGTTTGCTTATGGATTTATGTTTCATTTGTATATGTTCTCACCTGATGTTTCTCTGTATATGTTTTTAAAATGTTGTTTTGATTGCAGGGACAATGTCTCCAAAGAATCCATCTACCAGGAAATTACCACAGGCACTAAAGCTGCAAGAATCGGAAATAGGAGAAGGCTCTTCCCCAGCTATTGCAAGACAATTAGATTTCACTCCTAAGTTGGTGTCCATAATCAAGGTGATCACCAAGGAGCCCTTTGTCTAGCCCCCAAATTTCAGGGATACAGAGGAAAGCATTGGAGCAAAGACAAATTTTCCTTGTTGGGAAGAAGTCTTCAAGAATATCAAGAAAGAAAAGTCCCTTGAATATGCTCCGCACAGCGACCCTGATACAAGGAATCTAGATGATGAGGTCCTCCAAAACATTCACAGGGATTATCTACACATGGTGGAAAGATGGTGTCCAGTTTTCCCTTGAGTCGAGATCTTAAAGTGGCTCATTGATCACATCGATGAACATAAATGTTTGATTAATGATGACAATGGAGAATGTGTTGAGGTTTTCCTACCATCAGAAGTTCAGAAATACTACAAACTCAATGAGTTCGGAGAAAAGTTGAACATTGATTTCATGGTGAGTCTCTATGCCTCTCACGACACTAGCAAAATCTTGGCATCCTGGTGGAGGGAAGATAAGAAATTCATGAACCGAAATTCTGGCTGGTCCCAACTATCAATCTCAGGGAACCATACACCTATCTCATGGCCCTTCTCTGTAGATTACATGGGGAGAAAGACTGCTCCTAGTTTTTTAAAGATTGGATGCCTCTGGTTTTACAGTCATCATTTCGAGTATTGGTTTCAATTGGAGTGCTATCATCTCCAAACAGTTGAGCACATGCATAAAACAATCTCAGGTGCCAAAGGAAGGATATACCCCTTCCTTCTACATGGATTTGTATCTACTGGATGTCATCTGCACCATGAATGGTTTTGTTGGGATGAACTTGAATTGGCACCCTTCGAAGCTTGCAGTCCATGTATACTACAACATCTTGTGGGAAAATAGGTACAAGAAATCCTATGTTGTTATCTATGATCATTTTATTGCGACCATTTACTTGTTACTCTTTAAGAGAGAATGACCTATATTATCAGACGAAGCAAAGAAGGTCATAATCAAAATTGGTCACTGGTATTTAGACAAACAAGAAACCTACATCAGGATTTTCGGTGCCATAAGGGCACCACATTTATTACCCCTTTATGTTCCCAACTGGCTAGTGTTAGGAGAAATATGCTATCAAACCATCATACAAAGATACAATGAAACTTTAGTGAAATACAATAAGCGATATTTCATACCGTATGGATTCCATTTTGGCTTCTGCATGGTCAAAGACACCGCATATGCTAAACAACTTGGGCTAAGTCAATTGGAATTTTGGTTCCAAACTGGTCGATTTCGCAAACACAATCCTAAGGTATTGGTCCTACAACACACGTCACATGTATCATCATGTTGGCCTTGTGCCCACGATCGGTTTGAGGATGAAAATTTCATCGAGAATGCTCAAGACTAAGATATGGTGGAAACCAAGAAGGTCGATCCTAGAGAAACCAAGTTTAGATCTTTGAGCTATTAAGAGAAGGCCACGCTATTGGAGAAAGAAATTCAAGGAGTTGGTCAACACCCTGAAGTAGTAGTAGCATATGAATTGCAGGAAGAAACAAATAACCTCCAAGAATACATTGAGGTCACAAAGGCTCATCAGGGATCCCTGGTACAAATAAGAGTTTTCCCTGAAGATCAAATAGCTCAAGAAAGTAGCACACTTTTATACCAGCAGTCTCAGCTACGAATGAAACAGATGCAAGATAACCCGCATCCTACCATAAGTCCCATAATTTCAGTTACCATCCAAAGATTTTAGATAGAACCTAGCAATCCTAGTCTCACAGCCACCGATGGAACCAATGGGTTGGCTAATCCCAAGTCTACGATATCGCCAATTGATATCTCGGGAGAAGGAACAACTCAACTAGAGATGGGTCAGGTGTCAATATAAACATAGGCACCAAACCCCTTGAGCATGCTAATACATATATACAATGACAATGAGAGCACAAATCCTTCTCATGGCACCCTAGTGTGCATCTAATAAGAAGAAGGTCACAAAAAGACCTTTTCCCCAAGTCTCAAAAAGGTCTCTTCTGTTGGGCCCGGGGTTCAAGACCAATGAATCCCATAAAAGGAAGTTGAATCTGAAGGTAATATCAACAATGGAAATTCCGATGAACCGGAAATAGATGTAGGCCCAAGTGACAAGCCTCCACAAAAGGAAATTGGAAGTTCCACGATCGATGAGAAAGTAAGGGACATGTCCAAGCAAGACACCTCTATCCTGCCCAATACTCATATCCTCGGTGAGAAACAAGTAGAAGTTGGATCTACAAGTTAGAACAAAGATGGTCGAGAGCCCACTCTTGAACAAATTTACATTGCAGGAAGCTTGGGAAACAATCTCACATGGGGTGATCAACAGATACCAGACCCGGTAGATTAGGTCACATAGATCTATGGGATCTCCTATGATCAAAAGAAAAAGGATATAGTTCAGAAGACTACAAAGAAGAGAAGAATCACCCTAGATCAGTCCATCATAGTTGTCATTGAGAAGAATTTAATCGATACAATAGATGCCCATACGTCTGAGCTAATTGGTGTGGGAAAAACCCTCTCAAAGGCTGCCCAGAACAGATCCAAGAGAAATGAAAAGGAACTTGTCACTACCCAAAAGGAGCTCGAACACTTGTACCATCTTGTTGATAACTATAAGGGTGCTACACATATAGCTGTGTATTTAAAATATGAGTTTGGTAAAGTTTACGATGAGTTCAAGAAGGAAAGACAACTGTTAATCTCAAATATAGATGAATTCCAAGAAGACACTCTCATTGAACTCATGACATGTAAGGAAATAGAGTGATGGTATGAGAAGGTGCAACAAACAGTGGAGATGCTTGATTTTATTGAGTCAGTTTAGAAAGGACAAGAAAAGGAAGACCACGACATTCAACTAGTAAGTAAAAGAAGTCTCAATCACATGAAGTGATCAGTTGAATACTGGGCCAAAATGTCTCGAATCCCACATGAAGAAATCCAAGAACAATGGGACAAATGTCAAAAGCACTAGGATAAAACCAATAAAATAATGAAACACATCGAACTCCTTGAGTAAGGTACCCCGGATATGTTTATCGACCTAAATGAAATAATCAAGCTGTGCACCGAACATGATGCATCATGGGTTGAAGAATGTGCAAAGGTCACCGATGCAAAGCCTGGGCAAGTACAATAGTTCACAGGACATCCAATCAAAGCCAGAGCCATAATTCAGAAGTTGAACTTCAGCCTCGCAAAATATTGGGCACATGCAACAGACATCAGGGGAATCTATGCAGCTCCAATGGAACATCATAGGTTTCCATGGGCCAACACCTGTGAAGAACTCTTTATCATATGGTCTAATTATGAAAGAGTCCACCCTTTCCAAGAAACAACTCAGGTGGACTATTGAAATACTGTTAGATGATGACGCCATGTGGTGATTCTTGATTAGCTCAAATTGTATTTTATCATTAATTATTGTTAAGACTTTATATTATAAATAGGAACATCGATCGATGGTCAAAGGGTTGATGGTTGTTGTAAGAACTCTTTTCTTTTGTTTGTTGATAATTATTTTGAGACTACTATGAATTAAGAAGTCCTTCTGGATGAGAGACGAGCTATTTTCATTAGATGTATGTGATTGGAGTTGGAGAAGAATTACTTCCTTTCATGTTCCATGAATGTTGCAGTAAATGAGTAAGAGCAATTAATTATGTTGTCAAGTTATCTGGTGCAATGTTTTGATGTTCCTTTCTTTAAATGATGAAAGTAAATCATTGTGCTTCTATGTGATGAATGTCTTGGTAGATGAATTATTTTTCTTACCATGACATTGATTACAATTGTGTTTCTTTATCTACGCTAAGTAGTTTACCTCAGCTATGTGATGAATGTCTCAGTAGATGAATTATTTTTCTTACCCTGATATTGATCATATATGCATCTTCTTTTTGTTAAGTAGTTTTCTCAGACATCAGTTGGATGCTCTTTTGGTTAAAGTATTATTACTAAGCCCTTTGGCATAGGATCATTGTCTGCATGTTCGAGTAGCAGGTTATCCCAAGCTCGACCCCTTCCCAATAGTTAAAACTCTTGTCCTATCTTCGTCAAGTTGGTTTATATTGGCTTGCATCTCTTGTACTTTCCCCACCTAAGAGAAAATTATATAGAACTATCTTAACCGAAGGAAGAGAATTCACCAGAAAACACAAAATCTCATCAATAATTTGGCCTGATTGTATGATCTGGAGAACCATTCTACTCCAAACGCTACAGAGTCTAATTGGGACTTGGTGGCGACTCCCAGGGATGATTTTAGGGGCTAAATTTCGTTCATGGGCTAATTTTCCATGGTTTTTCCAAAAATGAGATTCGCTATTTTAAAAATGATTCGCCCAAATTCTATAGGATAAAATAATTTTAACTTAAAAATCGCCAAAATTTTATAAAAACTATATAAAATCCTTAGAAATTTGAATATTTTTACAAAAAATTTCGCCAATCATTTATAGTTATCATATGAAGGATTAGTAAGATTCGCCAAGGTTTCTACATTTTAAAATAAAATTCCATCCTTAAAATCATCCCTGGTGGCGAGATTGGTTCCTGCTATTGAATCAGGGGATTTAAGCCCCATCAACAGAATTGGCACTAGAAGGAGGGCCTACGAATGAATGGCTAAATATGTAAGTTATATGATATTTCAAAAATCCTATAGATTTGTAACGGCCCATGTGCATGGCTAGTCATCCAACAGAAAACCCACCTTTACCAAGTGCTCCCGAAGAGGATAACTCACCCCAATCTGAGGAAGGATATATTCACCCTGAAATACCTTATGCCCTCCCTCACGAGGAAGTGAATCAGTTTAGAAGGATTACCAGAGCCTACGCCAGACAAATCGGTGCATTTCCCTTCACCCCCATCCTCCATCAAAGAAAACAACAAAGAATATTAGTAGTCAGCACTCCCAATGAAGTTGTCATACACTCCGTTGAAGACTTAATAGATTTTTCACTCACCAAAATCCAAGAACCTCTTGACCTCATACCCAATATGCCTACCGGTGACATCTCTGAACCTAACGATATTTTAGAAGAGGAAGATCCTGACTCTGACTCTAAAGATATGGAAGAGAACAATGGTCAAGAGGAGGAGAGGGAAGTTCCACTTCAATACAACCAACCTTGGTTGGTCGGGGACACTGTGGTCGTCCCTGGATGAGTACAAAATCTCCCTCAGC
Organism: Picea mariana; assembly: GCA_032191745.1. Classification (NCBI taxonomy): domain Eukaryota; kingdom Viridiplantae; phylum Streptophyta; class Pinopsida; order Pinales; family Pinaceae; genus Picea; species Picea mariana. Next base: position 101,209 of record JASDQU010102700.1, read on the forward strand.
ACCTAGAAAAGTTTCTCCCCAAGTATGATACTGAAACCTCAGGATTTCCTGAAGATCATATCAAGAATTTCATACTCGTGATCAAGCTTATGAACATTCAACATGAAGACGTGGTATGCAGACCTTTCCCCTACATGTTTGGGAAATCAACTTCCACTTGGTATTTTAACCTGCCAGTAGGATCCATAACTAGTTGGACTAAGTTCCAAAAGGATTTCCTAGAAACATTTTCTGAAGAAACTACCACAGGAGCCCTTATGGCTGAATTATTTGCAGCCACCATGACCCCCCAAAAAACGGTCAAATATTTCAATCAAAGATTCACAACTATCCTAAACAAGTTTCAGCCCGTGGCAAAACCGACTCAAGAGTTGCAAATTGAGGTCTATGCCAACGCGCTTTTGACCTCTATTTCCATGTTCGTTAAAAGAGCCACTAAGAAAACCCTCGCGGAGAATTTTGAAGAGGCCAATGTTACACATCAAAATTGCTCAGCTGGATAAGTGTCACATGTCCCTCTCAGTTGTCGTAAGTGTCGCATCTTCCCTACAACTTTCACAAGTGTCACAAGTTGGTCACTAGTGTCGCAAATGATCTTCAGACATATTGTCATGACGACGACACTAAGGAGACACTTACAATATCTCATATGACTGATTTGAAGGAGGAGAACTGGTCTACTGAAGTCAAACAAATATTGACACTTGAAAGGAACCCTGAAACAAAGGTTTCGAGGGGGAGCGCTCCCCTAGTTCAGCTCCAGAAGCGTTGGCGCTCCCCTATCATGCTTCAGGGAGCATTATAACACACCCCAGGCCCTTTTGAAGGAGTGCTTCTCATCTTGAGAGCGCTGGCGCTTCCCCAAGGCTTACCAAGGAGCACTACAGCGCTATGATGCCCCTTCTGAGGGAGCGTTGCCTAATCTAAGGCAGTAGTTGGCCCGTTGAGGAGAATAAGGGGAGGATCTTTCGAGATTAGGAGGCAGTTGTGCTCAAATTCTTGGTTTCATCAAGAGATCCCTGATCCAAGGAGAAGGTTCCCAACTTGTTCTAAAGATAACTCAAGAGGTTAAGCTCCTCTTAACCTATATAAACAGGCTCCATGATGGTGAAAGGGAGAAGAATTGGATACATGAAACTTATGATCTTGGAGGAAACTCACAGTCAGCCAAAGGAGAGTGATCAGTGAAGCTGCTGTTATCCAGATTGTGGAACTCTCAGACAAGGATTAGACGAAGGGGACTTGACGAAGCTATCACATTCGCATCTACAATTGTAAGTACTGTTGTCGTTATTCTCATCAATATGACATGCTTGGCCTGTTTCTTTCTAGTTTGTGTCTAATGTCACATGAACTTATCACTAGTTGATAGATCTGTTTTCAAGCTAACATCAATAGAGTAGGAAGAGTTCGTATCTTGTTTTGTCCACAGGATCCAGCGAGGAGCAAAGGATTGGAGTGCAACTCGGAGCGTGCAGGGACAAACATCAATTAAAAGGTACTTCTGTCATCCTTCCTTCTCATGTGTTAGTTTAGATATATTTGAAAGGAAGTTAGTGTCCATGATAAGCACTTTTCTGTCTAGGGTTAAGGTCAAGCTCTAGAGGTGATCTACCTATCCGCAGGGAGATTTTCCTACAACAGAAACTGGTGACTCCACTGGGGAGATAGCCTCAAATCGAAACCTCTTGTTTGGATTTTTCTCCTCATTGACCTTGTTCTATCCCTTGATTGTTTTATACCTGGTTCACTCCTCTTTGATTGGTTTCATGAGCTGATTGGCTCCTTACCTTATCACACTCAGCATACTTGTCAAGTTTGAATCCCATTTTTTGGAATTTTTTGACATTTCTGGAGCTTTTAGACCCTGGTGCCCCTATCCTAGTGTTAACAGAGCACCAATTCTCCTCAGACCTTTGCATAGAGCGCTATAACGCTCTTTTCCCTTGGAAACAGAGTGTCGGCCTCCTTTTGGCCAGAAAACCCTTCAGAATTGCCTTGTCTAGGGTTTGCCTCTGTGTCTCTTTTGTTGAGTGATCTAGTGAGTCAATTTGTCTTCTCTTTTAGCCTTGACATCTATATTTTGAAGAATAAACATCTCATCTATTGGATCTTGTAGCCTTCTTCACCATTTTCATTAAATTTTTCCCTGTTGAGTGAAATTTGAAACCCTTGCATTGCTTTTCTTTCCTCATCAGCTGAATACAAACCCTGGTGAAGGTCATCAAAGGCCTACAGACCTCTTTGTCTTGATTTTGGACAAGGTCATTTGTTCTTCAACTTTTGATTTTGGGAGTGAAGTTTGTTTTTTCTCTTTGAGTGTTTCTTTTCTTTCACTTTTTCGTTTTGATTGCTACGAAAGGGTGTATTGTTTGTGTGATTTTTGCTTGTGCTAGATTGGTTTCCATTCATACCAAGAAGATAATTATCAAGACAAGCATTGTGTTGTATTGATCATCATCCATACGCAAACAATAAAAGCATCTGCATGATTGATTGTGCATATCAGAAGGTATCTCAAAAGTTTTTGCATTTCATCTGGATTTGATTGAGAAAAGAATCGTTTGAGGGCATCCCTTGTTTGTGCTGGATTAGTGAAAGAACTCTCTCTCTCCCTTAGATAGAAATTCATCGAAAGGAAATGACTGCTTATCATATTTGATGCATTATTTGGGTCTGATTCATAATTCCATTCGTTTCACTTCCATGCACCCCTTTGCGTAAAGAACAGCCACAAAAAATCAATGCTAATTAAAATTTATCTAGAACTTTTTCTTTTCTAGGATCCTCCACCAACAGTATATTAGGATTAATACTTTGGATTAGGGATGTGAGAATAACTCTCCAAAGTTTCTAAAACAAACAGTATCATCCTGAGTTAAGAAGAGTAAATCCAGTTATCGTATAAGTCTGCCTGGGATCCCCCTCTCACACAGGGGTTACGCACGAGGTTGCATTCGGGTAAGCTACGGGGACTAACCCTCCGTGGTTTAACTGATTGTGGTGGTCGGATCATATTATGGGGGTCACTTTGAGGTAAATCCACAATTACTGCATGGAATCCTTTTAGTTGATTTCGGGCTTGATACCCTGCCCGTACGTTCGGATTGAAATATCGACTGTTCCCGCCCAGGGGCTGACTGCGAATTGGTAACCTTAGTGGCCATAATATTTAGGGTCTTACACAAGGTGACGGTGACGGGAAGTCTCACTGTACCTGGAACAGACATTGGTCAAACTCACTCGATCTCCTTGGAGGGTAAATCCACAATTACTGCATGGAAGCTTGCACCAAGGCGTAAGTCTGTTAAGCAGGTCACCATTGTAATTATTCCACCCTATCCCCGCCCCTTCTGGACTTGATCACGCGACGTTGGATTTCATCACCAAATAGTACGGTCATCAAAAGAAGGTCCTTTTTTCTTGGTTGTGATTCTTAGATTTTTTTAGCGTGTGTTGTTTATTTTCGTTAGTTGGCCATAGATTTCTTTCGACGACCCTTCTCCACCAACATCGACCCTCCACACTGCTCGTGGAGGCTACAGGGACTTCCTCCAGAAAATATGGAAGGATCTACCCCTCTACCCCCTCATTCTACCGAGGAATCTCCTCAATAGAGCGAGGTTCATAATGCTACAACTTCCCAGGAAGAAGTTCCCATCCCTCTGGAGAATTTTCGAATTGTCTCAGAATCCCCGGAAGCTTATCGCATTTTGGAGGGGTATGAATGACAAATCCTCCACCTGAATTCCGCTGGAGAATTTGTTGTCATCAATCCTTTTGACAGTCCGGCCAGGTCTTCTTAGAATCCTCTATTCAGTGACCCTTTTTGGACTGCAGATGTTGTTCGAATTCCACCGCGCTTGGTGTGAGACCTTTATGGAACAGGAGAAGGTGCCGATGCATCCTTTTCCTATACAGTACCCCCAAATCATTTCACCGGTACTACCACTTTTACAGCCACACCAACCATCAGTCTGAATATACTGTCCGTTGGCCCAAGGCCTACTATTCCCCTCTAGACAGCCCATTCGACAATGACCCCGCACATTCTGACTATCCCTGCCGGTAATGCGGTGGTTAATCAAGCCCCAATTGGCACACCTATAACACCAAGACCTACACTCCCTTTTGGATTTAGGGCATTGAATACTTCTACTATGACCACTACCCAAACTATACCGGGAAGTTCCATACCTATCCAACAACCCAGTGGGACTGGTCTTGGTGGTCCTAACCCGATCGGCAACATCGGTCAGTCATTGGCATCTAGCTTTCAGATCCCGAGAACTCTACCTCAAACTGGGGGGCATCCTCCCTTCGGAGGACAAATTTCATTCAGAGGGAACCCTAATGTTGGAGGGCATCCTCCTACCGGAGGACAAATTCCATTCAGGGGGCACCCTCATACTGGGGGGCAACCTCAATCCAGAGTACACCATCAACCACAAGGACAAAAATTTTCCTCCGCGCCCAATCCGTGGAGCATTCCTTTTCAAGGAAACCCACATGCTTCCACAGGACAAAATGTGTCCGCCGCGCCCAATCCGTGGAGCATCCATTTTCAAGGAAATCCGCATGCTTCCACAGGTCAAATTGTGTCCACCACAACTAATCCGTGGAGCATCCCTTTTCAAGGAAACCCACATGCCTCCATAGGACAAAACGTTCAGACTTCGCAACAACCCCCTTATGGACAAATGCCAAACCCACCCTACAATCCACAAAACCCATCCGGTCATCCTCCGCTCACAAATACTTCTCAAAATATATCAAATCCTATGTACCTTGGTCAAAACCAACCTCATATGAGAGGGCCCACGAGTTATAATTATCCACATAACCCCGTATTGGGCCCCACTGGTGTCCCTTTGCCACACCAACATTACCCACAGGTTAACCGACAACTGCCTTTTCTAGCCACTCTGGACCTTCCAGACTTGTCTCGGTTAACGAATGATCCTATTTATCATTCTCCAGTTTGGCCAGCCATCCCAGCTAAACTTCCTTCTGATATCCCAAAATTTGATGGAAAGACCGGAGAAGACCCAAATAACCACGTGATGACCTTCCATTTGTGGTGTTCATCCAACTCCCTCATGGACGATTCGATTCATTTGCGTCTTTTCCAACGAACACTTATGGGTCTCACAACGAAATGGTATATTGAATTACCATGCACATCTTTTCATGACTTCAACTCTCTTGCCATGTCCTTCCTCACACACTTTCAACTACCCATCCAATATGAGACGGGTACTGAACTATTAACCTCTCTTCATCAGAAAACTTCCATACATATCTCCGATCATATCCATGAATGGAGACGATGATGAAGGCTAATCAAAGAGGTCATTCCTGACCAATTGTTAGCGGAATGGTTCACGAAATCATTATTACTCCAGATTGCTCGTGATGTTGCCATGGGTGGCATAGTCACAGAGGAAGAAGCCATCACCCGGGCTCAGTACTTAGACCTCATCTATTCACAATCTAGTACTCTATATGAGTTGATACCGAACGCTACCCATGCCACTAATGATCCATCCAAACCACCGACTGTTGCGCATGTGAATGGAGTTATTGGCTCCGTCAAAACTCAATCTACTACCCAGTCTATTGGAACAACCCAGCGGCCTACTTCCACGGCTGCTCCCAGTTTGACTGCACCCTCTTCTACCCCACCTCAAACTCAGGTCTCTGATGTGAATGCGGTCCAGTCAACCCCTTCACAACAGCTTGGGGGCAAGAAGAAAGCAAGAAACAAACCAAATAAGAACAACAACAATGAGCAACCCAAGACCCAACCACAAACTCCTACTGCCGGAAAACAACCACAACAAAAACCGAAATTCCCGTGTCTCATTTGTGGTGACGATCACTACACTTGAGACTTCCCACATCGCGATGAAGTGGCCAAACTTTTCAAGGGAAATTCACAACCCGCTGTGCTCACTCAGCCTTTTCCGCAGCAACAATCTTTGGTTGCACAAACCCCCATGTTGGGGGGCAGTTCCAACCAACCCCACGATGAGGCCTCGACAAGTGCCCACATTTACATGTTTAATGGAGTTAATCTAACAACTCGCTCCATGACATATGACACACCAGTTAAACCTTACAAGATGAAGATCGCCAATAGTTCTGCTCCAGACCCGTTACCATCCTCCACCAATCCTCCATCTGTTAGCCCTTCATCCAGGCCGCTCCAGATTGAGAAACCATCTTTTGACTCTATCCTATGCCCTCCTAAGAGCACCATCCAGAAATCTACATTCAATCCTAATTCACGGGCTGCCCAAAACTACAACATCGTAGAAGATTTGGCCCAAGCCCCGTGTGCCATGTCCTCCTTGGAAGTTCTACAACACTGTCCCAACCAACGTAGAACACTCTTAGCCACTATTGGCGCTTTCAATCCTGAGTCATAAAACTACCTCATGTTTAACCTGGATGACCATCAACCGCGACTCTCCCACCAGTTAGCATTCCAAATCGATGTGGTTGTTCATAATCAACAAATTCACTGAACTATCCTAGATGAGGGAGCCTCCACCTGTGTCATGTCCCTAGCCTGTTGGAAAGGTCTAAAGTCACCTGCCCTTAAAAAATCCGGTACCATGTTACACGCCTTTGACGGACGAGGTTTTCACCCTCATGGATTATTGCAATCCTTAGCCGTTCAGTTGGGCGGCAAAACTGTTACTGTTGACGTCGAGGTGATTGATGCCCCCCTCGATTACAACCTGCTACTTGGAAGAAGTTGGTTCTACGCGATGACTGTTGTCGCCTCGTCGGTGTTTCGATGCGTACAATTCCCCCATCAAGGCAAAATTGTTACCATCGATCAGCTTGATTTCAGCACACCTGATGCTCGTATCCCTACTACCAACAATATTCCTTTTCTGGGAGACCACCCGGTTACGTATGAAAGCATTGGTGTTGGCTTATTGAAATATTCTAGCCTCATGGGTACCTTCCCTACACCACTTCCACCTACTGCACATCATATTGTCGTCGTCAATATGATTTCGACTTTGCCTTATCAATCCTTGGAATCATCTGACCCTTGGGTTGTTCCTAGTCCTTTATAATTCGATGTGCTCAGTGACACCATGCCACTAAGCCCAGCCGAGGCCGCATATGTAGCTATTCAATCTGCCTCTCCCTCATCGAACGATTCACATTCGTTGGCACCTGATACTTATTCGGTGCCTTCTTGGTTAGATTCCCTATCATCTGTCGTCGATTACGTTTCCCACATTTTTCCTTCGAATGAATCCATCATGGAAATGCTTAGCCTCGACGATCTACCCTGGGATGACAGCCACCATCGATCTTCTTTTCTTCCACCATTGGAGGAAATCCAAGACATACGATCTGTCTTCCCCCCCCGATGTTACCGAAGCTCCGCAATCTCCTATCCTCACGACAGATACTCTCTCTGAGGGGAACATGGGTAACATCTCTACTACTATCACGATCGACATTTCAATCAAAGAAGGTGTCATGGAAAGAATCAACCTTGGTGCTAATTGCACACCCGACGAAGTGGTCTCTTATACCGCTTTATTCAAGGAATTCCGCGATGTCTTCGCATGGAGTTACAAGGAAATGCTAGGGATCGATCCTTCGATTGTCATACATGAAATCAAAACCTACCCTGACGCAAAACCGGTTCGACAAAAGCTTCACCCGTTTCATCCCAAGAAAGTCGCAGCTATAAAGGCAGAAGTTGAAAAGCTTCTAAAATCTGGCTTTATATATCCGATCCCTTTAACCGAATGGGTCTCCAACCTCGTTCCAGTCACTAAGAAACAGGGGACCATCCGTGTCTGTGTCGACTATTGTGACCTTAACAAAGCTTGTCCTAAGGACAACTACCCTATGCCCTTCATCGATCAAATCATCGATAACTGCGCGGGAAGCGTAATCTTTTCTTTCATGGATGGCTTTTCTGGATATAACCAGATTGAAATCTTGCCTACAGATCAACACAAGACAGCCTTCATCTGCCCTTGGGGAACTTTCTCCTACAGAAAGCTACCGTTTGGCCTTAAAAATGCTGGAGCCACTTTCCAGTGAGCCATGTCGTATGCTTTTCACAACATCAAACATATCGTAGAACCGTATCTTGACGATTTACCTGCACATTCGTTAAATTGATCTCATCACATTGATCATTTACGCGCGATTTTCCTGCGATGTAGGTTCTACCGTATTCGTCTGAACCCGCACAAATGCATTTTCACTGTCGAATCTGGTCGACTCCTCAGTTTCATTGTCTCCAAATATGGGATTAGGGTGGACCCCTTAAAGATCAAGGCCATCTTAGCCTTACCTCCACCCACCAATCTAACACAACTCCAAAGTTTGCAAGGCAAAGCAAACTTTCTTCGTCGTTTCATCTGCAATTATGCTGAGATCACTAAAGGATTTATGCGGTTACTGTAAAAGAATGTCCCTTTCATCTGGGATGACATAGCTCAACGGTCATTCGACGCCCTCAAGCACGCTTTGACCCATGCACCTATGTTACACCCACCTGAATATACAAAGGATTACATCCTTTACTTGGCCACTTCTACTTCCACCATCGCAATGGTGTTAGTCCAAGAAGACTCTAACGATGAAGAACATGTGATTTACTATCTAAGAAAGAGTTTATCTGGACCCAAACTCAGATATTCGCATGTCGAGAAACTGGCTCTGGCAACTATCATCGCTGTCCAAAGATTCCACCACTACATCTTACTACACACCACCACGGTAATCGCAGACTCCAACCCCATGTACCACGTCCTGACACGTCAAGTACTTGGGGGAAAATATTCGAAATGGATCGTTATTCTTCAAGAATTCTATCTCAAGTTTACGAAGGAAAAATCCAAAAAATCCCTGGTGTTTGCCGAGCTCATCTGTGCTTTCCCTCGTGCCGATGAAAACATCGAACCTAGAGATTCTCTACCCAATGAATCTATCTTCCTCATCAGCACCTCTGATCCTTGGTACGGAGACATTCTCCTCTACCTTCAAACACAATGTTTCCATCCCAACATCTCTCATGAAGAACGACAACGCATTCATCATCACTCTCGCCATTATCTCATCCTCGGCAACACTTTATATCGCCCTGGCATCGACACCATCCTTCGTCGATGTTTGACTCACGAAGAGGCTGAACGTGTTTTGAATGAGTTTCACCTTGGTTCCTGTGGCGATAACCTTTCCGGAATGGCCACAGCCCAAAAAATCCTATGTGCCGACTATTTTTGGCCCTCGATCTTCAAAGATTGTATCGAGGCTATCAAGAAATGCCCACCCTGCCAAATCTTTAACAAGAAGGCACGCACCCACCCTATGCTGCTGCACCCAATTATCTCCATTGACCCCTTTGCCAAATGGGGCATTGACTTCATGCAGTGTAAGCCTACCTCAGTCGAGGGGAACGGTTACATCATCGTCGCCATCGATTACTTCACCAAATGGGCCGAGGCCATGCCTACCTTCCTAAATGATGGCCGTACTGCAGCTCTTTTTCTCTTCAACCACATCATAACTCGTTTTGGTGTACCACGTGCCATTATCACTGACCACGGTGCACACTTTAAAAACCAGATGATGAGCGATTTACATGTCAAATTGGGTTTTCTCCATGAAAACTCGTCCCCTTACTACCCTCAAGCGAATGGACAAGTTGAAGCTATCAACAAAGTCCTAAAAACCACGATCCAATGCATGGTAGGGGAAAACAAAACATCGTGGCATCTACAACTATTCTCCACTCTCTGGGCCTATCGCACCTCTGTGAAAACTTCAACTGGATTCACTCCCTTCCAGTTGGTCTATGGTATTGAAGTCGTTCTACCGATCAAGTGTGAGATTCCATCACTCAAACTGAAAGTAGAACTCCTACCCCACACTTCCGATGAAGAAGAATGATTTTTGTACCTGTCCAAACTAGACGAAACGAGTCACGATGTTGCTCTTGCCAATGAGGCACATCAGAAATGAATTAAAAGTCAATATGACAAATCCGTCCACCCTCGGACTTTCACGGAAGGAGACTTAGTCCTTACTTACGACCAAGCTCATGATAAATTGGGGACAGGAAAGTTAGAACCCATGTGGCACGGTCCCTACATCGTGAAACGTGTCTTACATAAAGGTGCCTACAAATTAGTTGATCATGACGGAATCTCCCTAGGAGAGCCTCGAAACGGGCTTTACCTTAAGAAGTACTATGCCTAGATCACCTAGCATATGGTACTTTGTACATTAATGTATTTAGTTTTGGTGTGTCTTTTTCTTTCGCGTGCGAGTCTTTACCGTTGCCACTCGTGACTGTGCCTGTGTTTTCATGCGCAGATGACGTCTTCCTTTCCTATCTTTTTCGGGTTTGCGGATGGTGCTATCTGACATGGCCGTAACATCGCTTCAGCAGCTTGGGTTATTTACCAATTTGACCAGGTGGTGAGTTCAGGAGGCATTTGTTTAGGACCAGCAACCAACAATATGGCAGAATATCATGTTGTCATTGGACTACTGACCCAAGCTTCCTCTCTAGGTATTTCTTGCATCATCATTTACTTAGACTCCCAGATGGTGATTCGTCAACTCAACCGTATCTACGCTATTTGTAGTCCTATCTTGCTACGCCTACACTTGCAAGTTCTCCGTCTCGAATGAATGTTCGATTACATCAAATATAGACACATTCCGAGAGAACTAAATAGTGTTTCGGATTCATTAGCAAATTATATTATGGATCGGTATCTTTCCCACATATAAAGATTTGAAGAAAGCAAAACTATATATTGCATGTAAATTAAAACACATCACAGACATCATCATGTACAAATCATTGGCATAATAAAAACTCGAAACTGTATATATATATATATATATATATATATATGGCGTGACTGAAATGTTTGTTTTACATCAAAAAGTGTGTAAGAGAGAAAAATATTGGGTCCATCCACCCATACAACATCGCCTGACAAGGCATACAAAATATGATCATGGGGAGACTCTAATCTCCCCGCACTGCATTGTGTTGTGAGTAACATACTACTGCATGCACTACACACCTCAACAAAGAATTGATATTCTCTGGCACCCCTATAGTGTGCCGCTGCAAATGCAAAGGCACATCCCCCCTCCATAGAGGAGGGATACCCATCGTAAGGCCTTGGAGGTTCCTCTCAACCTCCCGAAGGCCCACCACCGGTACTGTTGGGTCTGCTGCGACTGGGGCACCTCCACGATGCCCTAGTACTGGTATGTCCACTGAGCGCACTGCTCCCTTGTCTGCATGTTGAAAACAAAACATCTGTCAAAACTCTCTTACATACCCAAAAAAAAAAATACATATACATCAAAAAATTAAAAAACAAAAACTCAACAAGGTATGGCTTAGTCTCTTACCCGACTCTTCCCAATCTTCCCCCTCGGGCAAAATCAAGTTCATGCTTTCACGGAAGTCCACATCAGCATAAGGGAAGTCCTCGATCCAGAGGTACTGCCTCCTCAGCCAGGCAAAGAAATCACCAATAAAGCGGAACTCTGACTCCGAAACTAGTCTCGGAGACAGACTAGTCCATCTCTCCATCCGAGGCTCATCCACTAGTCGTACTGCCAGTGCAATCTGAGGCTGCATCTAAGGGATGCACTCCAAGAAAAATGAGACTAAAAACGAGCCATAGCCGAACTACTTTTGACCAGTCCCACACTGAGAGATTTGTTCCTTCACATTCCGAAGGAAAGCTGCACTCCAATTGAACAGTGTTGGCTCTAAACACTAAACACCATAGGCCACCTGTGATCTCGAGGCCAAATGAGCACTAGTACTTTTGGTCGCGCTTGTGATAGAAAATAGTATCGACCGAAGAGGCAGATCTCGTATATCCTTGATAGGGATCCTGCCCCCTACCAACCTTGCTCCCGGAACGCACTGGCGTACCAGATACACGTCTACCTGCTCAGGTAATTCCCTCTACCCAGTAAAGGATATAAGGACCCCTCTCTTCGAGAGGCCGGTCAAAAAGTACACACCCTCCAACTCGATGGTTAGGAGTTGTGTACCAATGCGGAATCCCTGTTCCGCAACATCCCAAAGGCCAATCATGTGCTCAAGTAATAGAATCTCTCTTTTCATTTTTTGCAATTTGAAAAACTTGAGCAAGCCACATGCCCACAAAGAGGCCTGCATATGAGGACTCCGTAGAGCGGCTAAATCATCCATCTCGTGTTCCCGCTCCTTCCATTCAATCATGATTGCCGAATACACCTACAAAACAAAAAATCAACAATTTCATTATTCCCCACGTTTTTGTAATTTCGACGATTTTCAAAAGCATTTTAAAACATAAAATAAAGTTCCCATGTCATCTAAAAGAAACCAATCATCCTTTTTAACCACCACACTCTTTAACATTTGCCAAACAATGATCAAAACATGTTAAAAATGCAATACGACCTAAGGGGCTGCGTGGGAAAATTTTGGGGAGTTTTCATGAGTTTCTTTTGCTTTAAATGGTCGGTCTAATCAAGTGCAAGGGTGTAGACATCACGAAAACCCTTCCCCAACACATTTTTGCAAAATAATCACCCCATTTCATTGATTTTTAAAAGGAGGCCGATTTGGTCCAAAGAGGGGCGACCTAGGGCTTTGTGTTTTAAATAAATATTGCCATACAAATCAATTTGAAACCATGCAATTGAAAGAACAAAGGATGAACACCTACCTGGTTTGAACGGTGAGAAAAATGATCGATCGTAGCTCCGGCAGCGAGAAAAACAAGATTTGCTCCAAATTGAGATTCTCCAACACTCCAAAAATCCTTGCAAATGAAATGGTAAATGATTTTTTCAAATCAATTCTTATTTATAAAATTTCATTTTTTTCATAAGGTATGGTTATTTTGGGTTTCTCTAATGGTGTAAATGGCTTCACTAATCTCTGGTTTGTAGTTTCTGGCGTCGCAGGTTCCCTAACAGTTCTGATGAATCTTTCACCTTGTCACATTTATGAGAATAGGCTTAGTTCGTTCTCGAGCTCGACAATACGAGAACGTAACCGGGTAAACTTTTATCTCTTTTTCGGACCCGTACGGATATGAATAGACGAAAAAGGAACCCCCCTGGAGTCTCCTTTAAACCCTTTTTAGACTCTCTAAATATGAAAAGATCGTCGAGTGATCTTGCTTTCTTTCACACTCGTTAAAAGGTCAGAAAGAGCGTCTTTCAAGCGATAGTTTAACCCTTTTTCGGTCTCATTGGACTACTGTACGAAAAAGGAACTGAGAGAGTTCTCTTTTAAGTGTTTTTCCAAACTCTATAATCCTGAAAAACCTTCAAGTTTTCTGTCTTTGGACTCGTTAAAGCACACATCGACAGACCCATATGGGACCGAACCCTTACTTCTTCCGATTTGTTAAACAAAGGAAGAGGAACTTACCAAAGGTGAGTTATATCGAGCATGTGTTATCCTCCTCGAGCTCATTAAATCAAAAATAGGTACTCATCTATCTGGATGAGGGAAAAATTGAAAGGAGCAAGCCAAGCAGTCTCTTGAGAATATCATCCGACACTTCTTAGAGTCGCCCTTGAACACGACACTTTGTCATCTGCACATGTTATAATCCACTGAACCTCTGCACTGAGCCAATCCTCTAAGTTTCCTTTCACTCCTGTGGGTCACCCGACGCAAGTCGCAATATCCATTGCATAGTTTTGGTCCATGCCATGTTCTGCTGTTATGCCTCAGTGTTCAAGGGAAGTATCCGCCTCGAGAGTCATCCATCCCAAATATCTTGCCTCAAAATCTGTGTTAGTCCATGTCCATTTTTGATCTGCCAATTACATCTCCATGTTTGTTTCATGTCGTTGATGGGGGATACATCAAGGCCCTCCCTCGACGAGTCTATTCCTATCGACTCCAACACATTATCCAGGAAATTAGATTTAGAAACTGGTTAGTACTTTGGGACCTGCATGCCTCAATGGCAGGCCTCCTCACATTCGACGGTAGGTTTACATCATTGACCCCTGATCGAATGGTTCCACGGATGTTCGACTTCAGCTCATCTACTCGCATTTGATGGAATGTACTAGGGTACCTTGGGAATCATTGACATTAATGGTGATCTCCCTCGCACTTGTTAATGGTTTACATCATTGACTGGTAATCAAGTAGTTTCTGCCATGTTCGACGTCAAGACATCTATTCACATGGTCAGATTCGTACCGTATTGGGATTGGTATGAAGACCCTGGGTTGAGCCATCACTCTAGTATATGCTTTGCCTAGGTTGCGAAGGAATCTTATTGAACAATGACACATCCACTGTTACATAGATCCACTTTGTATTGGTCGTGGCTATGTCTTGTTACCTCGTAAATCCACTATGTATTCTTCATGGCTACGATCAGTTCGTGTCATAGAGTATAGATCCACATTGTATCTTCGGTGGCTATACCTTTTTTATCAATACAAGTATGGATCCGCAGTGTATTTTATGGCGGCCATATCCTACCAAGTCTTGATCACCCAAGCATAGGTATGCCTGCCTTGGGTTTTGAAATATGTCATGATATTTGTTGGATGTTTGTGTGCAGCTTCCGTCAGGTTCTCCGAGTCTATACCCTTGCTTGAGCATCTACAAAGTATTTCAGTTATCAGTTGGCATCTTCTAACTTCATACTTTGGGGGGAATTCTATTACACATCAAAATTGCTCAGCTGGATAAGTGTCGCATGTCCCTCTCAGTTGTCGTAAGTGTCGCATCTTCCCTACAACTTTCGCAAGTGTCGCAAGTTGTTCACTAGTGTCGCAAATGATATTCAGACATATTGTCATGATGAAGACACTAAGGAGACACTTACAACATCTCATATGACTGATTTGAAGGAGGAGAACTAGTCTACTGAAGTCAAACAAATCTTGACACCTGAAAGGAACCCTGAAACAAAGGTTTTGAGGGGGAGCGCTCCTCTAGTTCAGCTCCAGAAGCACTGGCGCTCCCCTATCATGCTTCAGAGAGCGTTATAACGCACCCCAGACCCTTTTGAAGGAGCACTTATCATATTGAGAGTGCTGGCGCTTCCCCAAGGCTTACCAAGGAGTGCTACAGCGCTCTGATGCCTCTTCTGAGGGAGTGCTACCTAATCTAAGGCAGTAGTTGGCCCGTTGAGGAGAATAAGGGGAGGATCTTTCAATATTAGGAGGTAGTTGTGCTCGAATTCTTGGTTTCATTAAGAGATCCCTGATCCAAGGAGAAGGTTCCCAACTTGTTCTAAAGATAACTCAAGAGGTTAAGCTCCTCTTAACCTATATAAATAGGCTCCATGATGGTGAAAGGGAGAAGAATTGGATACATGAAACTTATGATCTTGGAGGAAACTCACAGTCAACCAAAGGAGAGTGATCAGTGAAGCTGCTGCTATCCAGATTGTGGAACTCTCAGGTAAGGGTTAGACGAAGGGGACTTGACGAAGCTGTCACATTCGCATCTACGATTGTAAGTACTGCTATCGTTATTCTCATCAATATGACATGCTTGGCCTGTTTCTTTCTAGTTTGTGTCTAATTTCACATGAACTTATCACTAGTTGATAGATCTGTTTTCAAGATAACATCAATAGAGTAGGAAGCGGTTGTATCTTGTTTTGTCCATAGGATCCAGCAAGGAGAAAAGGATTGGAGCGCAACTCGGAGCATGCAGGGACAAAATTCGATTAAAAGGTACTTATATCATCCTTCCTTCTCATGTGTTAATTTAGATAGATTTGAAAGGAAGTCAGTGTCCATGATAAGCACTTTTCTGTCTAGGGTTAAGTTCAAGCTCTAGAGGTGATCTACCTGTCCGCAGGGAGATTTTCCTACAACAGCTAATACGATATATTTCCAAATGAAAGGGTGTAAATAAGGCCAGGCATATTTAACGAGAAAATAAATCCATCCCCATCCTAGGAGAGGACTCCTCTTGACTAGACCGTCGGGGAAGCCGGCTGAACCAACTCTTGATAAGGGTAATGGAGATATAGAAGACCTGCAACGCATGGTCAAGAAACTATTGAATGATATTATAGATATGAAAAGAAATTTGGGTGAGGGAAGCCAAGGCCAAAGACCCTATAAGCCTTTCTTTAAAAGAAACCAACCTTTCAAAGCAATTGAACCTCCCCCAGCCAGCCTAAACATTGAATTAGGGAATGTCGCGTATGATTCTTTATGTACATATCACCAAGAGAAATACTCTGAAAGGGAATGTCCTCAGTGGGCCCACGCCATGAATTTAATGGCCAATCATTTTCTGGGCGAAGTCTCTCTAACCGAACCATCCAAGACTTCAACCTTTAACATTGCTAATCAGGAAGAGGTTGACCCACCACAAGACACAGCCATGTTGATATGGGATACCAACGTGATCATGTCTTTCGATGATCTATTTAAACCTCAGGCACCACCCGTAGAGATATCGGTGGTACAGACACATAGTAAGGGTCAACCCGGCCCAAAAGATACCGATGCCACCTGTGCCTCACAAAGTAAATTAACTCCCAGTCGCCCGAGAATGCCTTTCACTCTCGGTAAAAAGACTATAAGTATCCATACTCATGATTCTCTTAAATTATATTACAATGTAGTAGAAGATTTGAAGAAGTTGAAAGATAATGTATTGGTTATGGACATATGTAGCATCCCTCAATAGAAAGACCTTCTGTTGCAAGCTCTAATTTCGGTAGAAAACCCGACCACCGATGATGGTTAGGATAAGAATCTTCCCCCTATGGATTTGTCAAGCAAACCGATGATAAAAACCTACTCAGAAGGCAGGAAGGAGAGGCCTTTTGTACCACCTTTCTTTTTAACATTCGAAGTCTTCAACAAGAATCTCCACAACTATCTAGTAGAATCTAGGGCATCTTCCAATGTGATGCCCTTGGTCATTTGTAACAAATTAGGTGTTGTCCCTCTAAAAAATAATAAGCATGTCATACAACTAGATAGGACCCAGGTCAAAGTCATGGGGGAACTCAAAGATGTGATGATCAGAGTAGCCACTCATCCTAATTTCGTGTAGGTGATTGACATCATTACGGTGGATATCCCTGAGGCATATGGGCTATTATTGAGTCCATATTGGTCTGAAAAACTAATCAAATACTTGAGCATAGACTAGGCACACCTTTGGCTACCACTGAAGAGATACAAGAACATGATCAAAATCGATAGGGAAAGATATCTGAAACATACGGTCACTAACCTGGAAACCCCGAACGAACCAACCTCTACTGATTTTCCCATACAAGGGAATTATTCTTGTGATTTTCAATTTGGAAATTTTTCTCCTCTCCTATCCAAGGTTTCGCTTACCCAAAGCTCTGAGATGATCTTTCAAGAATAATTTCTAATGCCAATGGAATATTATCTCTTTTTTCAAGACCTAGTGTTAGGTATTCTGGAAGAAAAGATCGAAGAGTAGAACACTGATTGGAATGGAAATCATCACTCGCAAATTTGGACCCTTTATTTTGATGGATCAACGTCACAAGAGGGTTCGGAAGCAGGGTGCATCCTCATCGATCAAAAGGGTAAATGCCATTTCTTGTCTTGTAGACTAGAATTCAAGTGCACCAACAACACTGTCAAATATGAAGACCTAGTACAAGGGTTAAAGAGAGCCATAGCTCTTAATGTCAAGGAATTAAAGGTGTTCGGAGACTCGGAAATCATTATTAGACAAGTGAGAAACACTATACACTACAACTCCCCTCATCTTAAGAACTACCAGTAGGAGGTGCAGAGGCTGATAGAAAGCTTTGAAGCTTTCAATATCACTGTGATCCCCAGAGTGAAGAACATATTTGCTGACTCCTTAGCCACCACTGCTTTAAGACTCTCACCTTTAGAAGAATATGAAGCCTCCCGATTCAATGTAGAAATTCTCTACAAGTCATCGGTACCTAATAATATCTCTAATTGGAAAGTATTTGAGGGGGATGAAAAGATCATAAGATTCTTGACTAATCACGACAACTTCAAAGACCTCTCTATTGACGATGAAGAGTTCCAAGAGAAACTAATGGAAACCAGTCCTCGGGAGGGTCAACACATGGATAAACCAAAGGCTCACTCAATTCCAAAAGGGATAGAAAATCTAGAGAATCTATTTGATCTAAAGGAATGATTCAAAGGACCTAAAAACGAAAATACTGGTAGCTCCTTCCCCCTCCATGAAACTGTAAATCTTGGAACCCCGAACAACCCAAAGTATGTAAATCTTGGCAAAACAATATCTAAAGAGGAGAGGAAATCCTACCTCAAATTATTCAAACAATACCAGGATGTGTTCGCCTAGTCCTATAAAGATTTGAAAACGTATGATGCCTGCATCATTCAACACACCATCTCGTTGAAACCTGAAGTCAAACCTTTTCAACAGAAGCTATGAAAGTACCACCCATCCTTCGAACCCCTAATGTATCAAGAGTTAAGGAATATTTTAGATGCAAAGATAATTTTCCAAGTTAGACATTCTGCCTAGGTAGCAAACCTTGTTCCAGTAAGAAAAAAGTCAGGAGAAATCTGATTATGCATATACTTTTAGAATCTTAACAAAGCTTCAGAAAAGGAAAATTATCCCATTCCGCCAATGGAGAAACTCCTACAGATCGTGTCGTGATTGGAAATTTTCTCCCTTATAGAGGGTTTCTCAGGATACAAACAAGTGTTGGTTTCAGAGGAAGAACGATTAAAAACTACCTTCCAGGCCAAATGGGGAACCTTCACTTATAAACGCATGCCTTTCGGCTTGATTAATGTAGGAGTGACCTTTCAAAGGGAAATGGATGTGTCATTTAGGGGAATTATAGGTAAGTGTGTGTTAGTGTATTTAGATGACGTAACAGTGTGTTCAAAGAATAGAGAGGAACACATCCAACACTTAACTTAGATTTTTGAAAGATGCCGAAAATATGATATATCACTCAATCCTAAGAAAATTATCTTCAGTGTTGAAGAAGGTAATTTGTTAGGTCATATTATATCTCAAGTGGGAATTTTCATAGACCCCAAAAGGATTAAAGCCATAGCTCAACTCCCGCTAGCCCATAATAAGAAGGCTATTCACCCCCGAATTCGTTGAAATCATCAAACCCTTACAAAAAATGATTCGCAAAGATTATGAGTTTAAGTGGGATGATGAAAAAAAATTCTCTTTCAACAATATCAAAGTTTCCATATCCCAAGCCCCGGTATTGCGAAGTCATGATTTCAATAGAGACTTTAACCTTTATACTTTCACATCTGACCAATCGATAGTTGTGGTTTTGACTCAAAAGGATGATGACAACAACGAAGCCCCAATGTCATTCATGAGCACCAAACTTCAAGGAACTAAGCTCAATTACCCCACCATAGACAAGTAGGCCTACGCAATCTATAAAGCAATAAAGCATTTTAGGTCGTACATCCTCAATAATCACACTAAGGTGATTGTTCCACACCCCTCAATCTGATCCTTGTTTACCCAATAAGAAATGGGAGAAAGAAGAGGGAACTGGATGGTGGTAGTCTAGGAATTTGATCTAGATATAAAACCTGTGAAGTTAGTAAAAGGACAAGGTTTGTGCAAGCTCGCAGCCGAAGCTCAAGATCAAGCAAACCAAGATCCAAGGTGGGATAATGAAATAGCATTGTGATGTGGTGAGGCAAAATACATTTCACTGGGACCAAAATCCTGGTACAAGGATTCATCTCATCTATTACATCACGGGACTTGTCCTAAAAACCTCAACTCTAGAGAAAGGAGAGCCCTCCAATTAAAATCTGCACAATATCCCCTCATAAATTCGGTACTCTTCCAGATCAACTATGAAATGGTATTACTGAGATGTCGCGAACACGAATACACTAATAAAGTTATGAAAGAACTCCATGATGGCCCTGTTGGGGGACATTTTGCAGGGAACACCACTGCTCATAAGGTTCTGAGAGCCAACTATTATTGGCCCACTTTGTTCAAAGATTCTCATGCTTACACCAGGAATTGTAAGAATTGTCAAATAAGTGCTGGCAAAGAGAGAAGGGAAGCAATCCCACTTCAACCTGTAACCGTCTCTAGACTGTTTGAATAGTGGGGGATGGATATCATAGGAGAAATTACACCCAATTATTTGAAATTTCACAAGTATATTCTTACTACCATCGACTATTTCACAAAGTGGGCAGAGGCCATCCCTCCGACCCATGTAAATGAGAAAATAGTCATCCAATTTATAGAAAAACAACTAATTACATGGTTTGGCATTCCTTCGATTATGGTCTTCGATAATGCAACCTACTTCTCCTCTACCCTATTGATAGAGTTCACTTTGGACAAAGTAATCATAATCAAGTACTCTGCAAATTATTACCCTCGGGGAAACGGTGTAGCAGATTCAACCAATAAGAATATGGTGAGGATACTAAAGATGATGGTTGCGGATAACCATAGAAATTGGCATAACCAACTCCATAATTCCCTATGGGCTGATAGGGTCACACCCAAAGAGGCTATAGGGATTTCCCTGTACTTCCTGGTCTAGGGAAAAGAATCCATTCTCTTGAATGGGCTTTATCTTCTGACGCAGACCTATCAACCCTCTGGCCAAGATCCACTCACAGGATCATTATTTATCTCCCTCGAGCCAAAGAGGCTCTTTCAACTCCCTGCTGGAATCTTCACTTATCAATCCACGGGTCCTTTAAGAAGCTCCCCTATACAAACTGCACTAGGCATGAGCTCTACCTTTCCCCAGCAACCACAACACTATGACCAAGGCCCAATTTCAATGACACTTGTCACAACTCACGATCTCACAAGTTCGCGAGTCAAAGCTCCCGATTCCTCCTTTCCAATCCCATGAGACAGGAAATCATGAAACAGTTATGGCTCCTTTCTTTCAGCACCTTCTGAGCATGACCGCCAGCTAGGCTAAGTGCTAGCACCTCTCGCTACTCGCCACATCGCGAGGTTCAATGTCTAGCTCCCATGCTCTTACCTCACGATTTGAGAAGTCAATCGAGTGTTGACTCCTTTTATTGTCTACTCCCTCCACACGTAACCATAGGCTAGGGCTTAAATACCAGTGCCTCTCACAACTCACACCTTCGTGAGGTTCAACGTCGAGCTCCCATGCTCTCCTATTGTGATCTCCTGAGACGCGATAAGTCAATGCCAAGTTGACTCCTTCCTTGACGTTTTTTGGTATTTTCAACCTTGTAGGTTGAAGCATCGAGCCTTCATGCGCTTATCCCATGAATCCATGAGATGGGAGAAATAAATGGAGCATTGACTCCCTTCTCTAGGAGATGCATGTCTTACTATCTATCATGCGGGCCCCACCTTGTGATTCTGCCATGTGTCCACACGAGCCTCGACTCTCGGCACTTCATGACTTCAGAAGTCGAGACGAGGTCCTCTCAACCCTCGAACCTCCGAATGCATGAAACACGATGGGGTTTCTGATCCAACAGTCCTCCCATTCTCTAGATCCAATGGTTGTCCCCGCTCCTCGTGATTTCGCAACTTCGTGACTTGGAGCACCCAACCTTTGGGCTCTCACCTTGTGAACCTCCTAGTTCACGAGATCCATTGATCTCTGCCACCTATCCTCCTCCAAATGGATGGCTGTGATTCTCTCGTGACTTCACCACTCGTGACGTTGAAGGAATTCCCTTCCTAACCTCTGATATCTGAATCCTTGATATGGGCGATCTCACGACATGTGTCCGCTCTCAGACAAACGACTCAGATCTCCTCGGGACTTCGCTACTCGTGATGTCAAGATACTCACCTCTGTGAATCTTGGTGCTCGAATCTCTGAAATGGATGATTCCATGACATGCGTCCTCCCTCAAATGGATGGCTCAGATCAAATTCCTTGTTTCGGGACTTTCGATGTGGAGTATCCTGACTGCTCGTCCTCAGGACCTCCGATATCCCGAATGCAAAAATCCCAATATGCCAATGCCTTTCAGTACTTTCGTCTCCGCTCTACTGTATGAGGGATTAACTCCCTCACAACTCCTGATAGATCTAAAGGTTGTCGGTTCTATGGCTAATATCTGACAGTTCAGATTCATCCCTTCTCTGTGCACTCCCTCGCTGCTCCCTAGATGTGAAATCTTATCCAACGGGTCAGAATTTCTCGGCTGATCCAATGGAAGCTATGAATTCTCCTGAGCTTTAGTGATTTTCTTCCAAATTTGGAATAATTTTGAATTCTCAAAGGCCTCAACCTTTTTTCATATTCCTCAGCAAATTGTATAACATTGAGTCTCGCCTGCGTGTACATGAGTGTTGTTCCTCCTGGGCTTTTCTTCTGAATCCTTGAAGGATTCTGCGACTTCTGCACTCCTTGTAGAGTCTTCATGCACACGGTTCTATCTCTTCTGAGCTTATCCTTCTCCTCAGATCTTAAGGAAAATAAATCCTTCTTCCTTTCTCCTACAGATGGAGAATTTGGATGCCCTCCTAGCTATTTCCTGCTCAAGAAACCTCTTATTGAGTGTTTCAAGGTGTTCAACAACCCTGTGAAGATCTCTCAATGTATTCTTCTTCAACTACAAAATTCAAGGGGTTTTCTTCCTATGTCTGTCTACACATCTACTCAATTCCCACCTGGCAGAGTATCTTCTTATAGAACATCTAGCAGTTCCGTTCTCTCCTTTGCACCCTATGCACCTACTCAATGCCTCTTGGAAGAGCTCTCAGAATCCTTAGTGATTTTGAGTTCAGTTGAACTCATGGAAGAGTTCTTCTTCTGTGCAATCCTTACACTGGCTCAATGCCCACCTGGCAGAGCTTTACAGAACTCCTCGGAGCTTCTGTCTTCTTATGAACTCACAATAGAGTTCCTCTGTGCACTCCCTTGCACCTTCTCAATGTGCACCTCGTAGAGATTTACAGAACTCCTCAGAGATTCAGTCTGCAACTATGTTTCTCCACAGCCTTGCCTCCTGAGGTGTTCAACAAACTCAAAGGTCTTCCTTCCGAGTTAATGAATTCATCTTCTATGCCCACCTATCTCATCTTTGTCTGAATCCACAGAGTTCAGAAGTGCATCTATGCACTGGTATTCAGAGACCGCAGTACTCTGTCACACCCTCTTGGCATGAAACCACAAAGAACCCTTCAAACCTAAAAATCAAACAACTCCCTACAAATGTCTATCATACATCTACAGCATAAAAGAACACAATGAAACATCCACATAAAATAGAAAACATGCAGGAAAATCTACTCTGGTTTATATTAATGTAAATGCCTCTTTACAAAGGTGTCCCTGAGCTCAGACTTTAACAGAGTCTCAACTCTTCCTCTTCTTCTCTCTCCTTCTAAAATTATTACCACCCTATTACCGAATGATATTGAAATTGATCTTTTACAAGAGGGGGATCTTCGAGCTCTTCCCTCCAATCTACCTACCCTATTCAATAGCATTGAATGGGATGTCTAGTCCATAAATTGGATCTATATCTCAGCCTTCAACATTAAAGGCCTATCTACTCTACTCCTGTGCAAATCACGGCTTCCCTGCTCACCGACCTTAGAAATTAAATTACATTCAATTTCAAAAATGGAAGACGAGGGTTGCGCCTCTCTTCAACTTTGAATGCACACACTAACGTTGCTGGCTAGCTAGCTAGCTAACATGGAGAGATTCACCTACATTATACTCCTCAGCTGTAAAATTCATGAGCTCCTGCTCATGAGCTTCCTCTCTCAACTTTGGAAATCCTCTTGGATCCCAAACAAACTCTGGAGTTGTTCATCTTCTCTATCTCCCTACTGTTGTTGTTGTTGCTTCTTCTTTCCTTCTGCTCATCTTCTCCTTGCTGATAGTTTCTGCTGACCTGATCATCAGCTCTCTGATCTTCTTGATCACTTCGTCCAGCTTCTTGAATGGTTGGCTCTGCTTTTGCAGTCTCCTCAGCTGCAAAATTTTTCTGCAATTGGGCAGATCACCATGATCTCCCACGCCATCTTCTTCATCTTATTTTGTGGCACTACATGTCCACTCTGCTATAGACTTCAGCTCTGCAGTCTCCCCTTGACTGACTTGTTGTTCAGTCACCTTTTTTGACAGCTCAACTTCTATCAGTTCTCCTGTTGGCTTTAGATTGTTCAACCAATCCTCTAGCATCTCCAGCTCCATCTCCCATGGAGTGATCAATCTGCCTGCTTGCTCTTTGGCTTCTTCTATTGCCAGCTTTAGTGTTGCAGTTTTCTCAGCTTCCTGGCTGAAAGAATTGAGAAACTCCTCAGAATGCTCATATTATCTTTTTATTGGGTAGCTTTTAAAGTCTACTCCAATGCTTCTCTGACAGTTTCTGCTCGTTGTCCTGCTTGTGCTGTTGCTGCATCTGAAACACAAATTTCTGCCTCCCCTTGTGAAAATGGTAGGAATTTTTTTATTCCCCCAATCATCATAATATTTCTTTGATCTTCCTCCTCTGTCAGCTTCATTTGCTGATCCAAAATCACCTCTGAGTTTATGAGACCCTCAAATAGTCTCATCTTCTTATCCCTTCCCACCTAGCAAATTAGGATTTTTTTGCTACCCTCCTCGTAGTCTATGGAATCAATTGATCCCATCTCTATTCCCTTTCCCACCTGGCAAATTGGAAACTCTCTACTACCCTCTTGGCAGTCTATGAGATCCCGTAGAAATCTCGATCCATTGCCCACCTGGCAATGTGAAATTCCCTACCTATCCTCATGACAGTCTATGAGATCCTCGACTAATCTCAACTCTTTTCCCACCTAGCAATCTGGAATTTCTTCTCTGCCCTCCTGGTAGTTCTTGAGATATTTAGTTGATCCCAATTCATCCTTACTACTGAGAATTCTCCCAGTCTTTGGTTTACATATCTGAACCCTTTTCTCTGGTCTGTTGAGGTTTTTAGCAGGCCTCAACCACCATTTTAACAGCTTACACTATCTTTTATCCATATCACTGTCTATTTTCCCTGCTGGAAAATCTGCTACTCTCACTCTGAAACCTTGAGTGTTTCCAACCTCTTCCAAAATCCTCTTGGCTGTCTATGGACTATTGCCTACCTGTAAATAATCCTTATAGAGTCTCCAACACTCTGTCTTCCTTTGCCTTCTCCCTCTTCTTGAAATATACAAACAGAGTTCTAGCTTTGATACCACTTGAGACAGACCTATCGGCCCTTGGGCCAAGATCCACTCACAGGATCGTTCTTTATCTCCCTCGAGCCGAAGCGGCTCTTTTGACTCCCTGCTAGAATTTGCACTTATCAATGCATAGGTCTTTTAGGAAGCTTCCCTGTGTGAACTGTACCAGGTATGAGCTCTACCTTTCCCCAATGACCACAATGCTATGACCAAGGCCCAATTTCAACGACACTTGTCACAACTCACAATCTCACAATTTCACGAGTCGAAGCTCCCAATTCCTCCTTTCCAATCCCACGAGACCTGAAATCATGAAACGGTTATGGCCTTTTTTTGTCAGCACCTTCTGAGCGTGACTGCCAGCTAGGCTAAGTGCTAGCACCTCTCGCTACTTGGCACTTTGCGAGGTTCAACATTGAGCTCCCATCCTCTTATCTCGCGAATCCCCGAGACGCGAGAAGTCAACAAAGTGTTGACTCCTTTCCTTGTCTACGCCCTCCACACATAACTGTAGGCTAGGGATTAAATACCAGTGCCTCTCACAACTCGCACCTTCATGAGGTTCAATGTCGAGCTCCCATGCTCTCCTATTGCGATCTCCTAAGACGCGATAAGTTAACGCCAGGTTAACTCCTTCCTTCACTCTTTTTGCTATTCGCGACCTCGCAGGTTGAAGCATCGAGCCTTCGTGCTCTTATCCCATGAATCCTTGAGATGTGAGAAATCAACAGAGTGTTGAATCCCTTCTCTAGGTGATGCATGTTTGCCTATATATCATGCGGGCCCCACCTTGTAATTTTTCCACGTGTCCACACGAGCCTCGGCTCTTGGCACTTCGTGACTTCGGCAGTTGAGACGAGGTCCTCTCAACCCCCAAACCTCCAAATGCACTAAATGCAATGGGGTTTCTAATCCAATAGTCCTACTATTCTCTGGATCCAATACTTGTCCCAACTCCTCGTGATTTTGCAACTTTGTGACTTGGAGCACCCAACCTTTGGGCTCTCACCTTGCGAACCTCCAAGTTCGTGAGATCCCTTGATCTCTGCCACCTGCCCTCCTCCAAATGGATGGTTGTGATTCTCTCATGACTTCACCACTCGCGACGTTGAATGAATTCCCTTCCTGACCTCCGATATCTGAATCCCCGATATGGGCGATCTCGCAACACTTGTCCGCTCTCAGACAAATGGATCAAATCTCCTCAGGAATTCACTACTCAAAAAGTCAAGATACTCACCTCTGTGAATCCTAGTGCCCGAATCTCCAAAATGGATGATTCCATGACACGCGTCGTCCCTTAGATGGATGGCTCAAATCAAATTCGTTGTTTCAGGACTTTCAATGTGGAGTATCCCGACTGCTCGTCCTCGGGACCTCCGATATCCCGAATGTCAAAATCCCAATATGCCAATGCCTTTCGAGACTTTCATCTCTGCTCTACTGTATGAGGGATTAACTCCCTCGCAACTCCTAATAGATCTAAAGGTTGTTGGTTCTATGGCTAATATCTGATGGTTAAGATCCATCCCTTCTCTGTGCGCTCCCCCGCTGCTCCCTGGACGTGAAATCTTATCCAACGACTCAGAATTTCTTCGCTAATTTGATGCTAGCTATGAATCCTCCTAAGCTTTAGCATTTTTCTTCAGTATTTGGAAGAATTTTGAATGATCAAAGGCCTCGACCTTTCTTCATCTTCCTCAGCAAACATTATAACATTGAGTCTCGCCTGCGTGTACAAGAACGTTGTTCCTCCTGAGCTTTGCTCCCAAATCCTTGAAAGATTCTATGACTCATGCACTCCCTATAGAGTCTTCATGCATATGGTGCTATCTCTTCTAAGATTCTCCTACTCCTCAGATCTTAAGGAAAATAAATCCTTCTTCCTTTCTCTTGTAGATGGAGAATTTGGATTCCCTCTTGGCTATCTCCTGCTCAAGCAACCTCTTGTTGAGTGTTTCAGGGTGTCCAAAAACCTTGCGAAGATCCCTCAATGGATTCTTCTTCAACTATAGAAATCAATGGGTTCTCTTCCTGTTCCTATCTGCACATCTACTTAATGCCCACCTGGCAGAGTATCTACTTACAGAACATCGAGAAATTCCACATTCTCCTGTGCACCCTACGCACTTGCTCAATGCCTCCTGGCAGAGCTCTCAGAATCCTTAGTGATTCTGAGTTCAGTTGAACTAACAATAGAGTTCTTCTTCTGTGCACTCCTTGCACTGGATCAATGCCCACCTGGTAGATTTTTACAGAACTCCTCGGAGCTTCTGCCTTTTTTTGAACTCACAACAGAGTTCCTCTATGCACTCCCTTGCACCTGCTCAATGCCCACCTAGAAGAGCTTTACAGAACTCCTCAAAGATTATGTCTGCAACTGTGTTTCTCCACAGCCTTGCCTCCTGAGGTGTTCAAAAACCTCAAAGGTATTCCTTCCGAGTGTATGACTTCAACTTTTGTGCCCACCTGACTCGTCTTTGTCTGAATCAGCAGAGTTCAGAAGTGCATCTATGCACTGGTATTCAGAGACCGCTGTACTATGTCATGCCCTCCTAGCATGAAACCACAAAGAACCTTTCAAGCTTGAAAATCAAACAACTCCTTGCAAATGTCTATCATACATCTACAACATAAAAGAACACAATGAAACATCCACATAACATAGAAAACATGTAGGAAAATCTTCTCTAGTTTATATTAATATAAATGCCTCTTTACAAAGGTGTCCTTGAGCTCAGACTTTAACAGAGTCTCGTCTCTTATTCTTCTTCTCTCTCATTATAAAACTATTACCACCCTATTACCAAATGAGATGGAAATTGCTCTTTTACAAGAGGGGGCTCTTTGAGCTCTTCCCTTCAATATACCTACCTTATTCAATAGCATTAAATGGGCTGTCTAGTCCACATATCAGATCTAGATCTCATTCTTCAACATTAAAGGCCTATCTACTTTAGGCCTGTGCAAAGCATGGCTCCCCTATTGGGTATGTGTTATATTTTTTACACGAATAGTAGTGTTTGAGCATCTGTGTCGGACATGCAAGGGGGTTAGAGAGGGTTGCAGGGGGGCAGCGCCCCCGAAATTTTTTTTTGCACTGGGATGACATATTTTCGGGACGACATATTTCTGGGATGACATATTACTAGGACGACATATTTCTGAGACCACATGATATTTAGGTGGTTTTTCGGCACATGGTTTTTTGCCGATGGTTTTCTATTTCCAGTTAAGGAATTAGGGTTTTGGACTAATCCAGGTCATTGGGTTAGGGTTTTGGATGCCGCTGGCTCCTATATGTATATTGTATTATAAACAATGTAACACAATGTGTGAATATAATATATGTTGGTTTTCCCGGTTTGGGTTTTCAGGAGAAAAATCTCTGTGTAATGTTTGTATTTGCCATTGTATATTTTCTATTCTTTTCTGAATATCAGTTTGCAGTAGATATTGTACAAGGTTAGAATTTACATTTGGTATCAGAGCCTTATTGGCTTCAGGGGGACGCCTTTGTCGTCAAGGGTTTGGCTCAGGACTGTGATAAGCCTTGTTACAGTGGGAGATCTGCGGTATTGTTTTTCAGGTGAAAAGAAATGGCAAGAAATTCGAAGATAGAGATCGAGAAGTTTAATGGGAAAATATTTGAGCTGTGGAAGCTCAAGATGGAAGATCTTTTGGTGGACAGAGATCAGTGGATCACAGTAGATCTAGGTACTGCACCTACAGGAACTTCTGCAGATGATTGGAAAAAGATGGATTAGAAGGCAAAGAGCACAATTCAACTGTGTCTCTCTGATTCAGTATTAATGAATGTGTCAAAGGAAGCTACATCCAAGGATTGATGGGAAAAGTTGGGGAAGTTGTATCAGTCTAGGTCCCTGGTAAATAAACTATTCCTGAGAAAGAAGATGTATAACTTGAGGATGAAAGATGGAGACTCGGTAGAAGAGCATTTGAACACCTTCAATACTGTGGTAAGTTAGTTAGTATCTGTTGATATTAAAATTTCAGATGAAGATAAATGTATCAGTTTGTTGTGTTCTTTACCAAACTCGTGGGATAGTCTGGTTGTGGCCATAGGTAGTAATACAACTTCTTTTAAGTTTGAAGAAGTGGTCTCATCCTTGTTGTCGGAGGAGATGAGATGAAAGAATATGGAAGGACATAGCACAGACGCATTATTTGCAAGAGAACATTCCTAGGAAAGAAATAAATCTAATTTCTCAAGTGAGAGATCTAAGTCTAAGGGTAGATCTAAATCTCTTGGAAAGTTTGGAAGGGTATGTTTGAGGTGTGGAAAAGAAGGGCACTACAAGAAGCAGTTTAGATCCAAAGTTGAAAAAAAGAAGGGATCTAAAGAATCTTCTTCTATAGAAGAAAAGACCTCCAAGGAAGAAGGAGGGGATGTGTACTTGGCCTCTTCAGACACACATGTAGATCATGAGGCATGGTTGATTGACTCAGTTGCATCCTTTCATATGACTCCCCACAGGGAGTGGTTCTGCGAATATGAAAAGTATGACGAAGGTAATGTTTTCTTGGGTAATGATTCGACAACCAGAATCATAGGAAAAGGAAGGGTCATGTTGAGACTCATATATGGAAGGATTAGAACACTGCCTAGTGTTCTACACATCCCAGGTATGGCTAGAAATTTGATTTCTGTAAGCAAAATGGAAGATGCTGGGCTAAAAACAATTTTTGAAAAAGGAAATTGCAGGATGGTTCGAGGAGAAATAGTGTTAATGAAGGGAGTTCGGTTTGGAACTCTATATAAGATACTAGGAAGCACTATTAGTGATGGGTGTAATAGCTCCATTGTTCCTGATATTGAAGTTGAAGAAGAAAGAACTCCTACAGTCTCTGAAGAAAAGGTTATGTTGTGGCATCAAAGACTAGGGAATATCGGAGAGAAAGGTCTTCGACTACTACACGGTAAAGGTATGGTTAAAGGTATTTCTAATTGCTCTCTGGATTTTGATTTCTGTGAACATTGTCTATATGGGAAGCAGAATCGGGTAAGATTCCCCTCCAGTGCAACGAGGACAGAAGGAATTTTACAGCTAGTTCATAGTGATGTTTTTGGACTTGTGTCGGTCCCATCATTCGAAAAATCTATGTACTATGTCTCATTTATAGATGACTTCTCAAGGAAAACTTGGATATATTTCCTCAGGAAGAAATCTGAAGTCTTTGATAGATTTAAAGAGTTTAAGTCTCTTGTTGAGAATCAAACAGAGAAACGAATTAAGATGTTGAGGATAGATAATGGCGAAGAGTTCTGCGGGAATGAATTTGAAGAATTCTGTAAGAAGTGCGGTATAGCAAGGCCGAAGAATAATCCATATACATCTCAACAGAATGGAGTTGCAGAAAGGATGAATAGGACATTGATGGAAAAAGAAAGGTGCATGCTCAGTGGTGTCGGGATAGGGTAAGAATTCTGGGTAGAGGCAGTGGGTACTGTATGTTATCTGGTCAACAGATCACCCTCATCAACATTGGGTGACAAGACTCCACAAGAGGTATGGACTGGTAAGGAACCTTCTCTCACACATCTTAAGGTATTTGGCTACGATGCATATGTTCATGTTCCAAAGGAAAATAGGAGTAAGCTGGATAAGAAAGATGAAAAATGTATCTTTATTGGATATAAATATGGTCTCAAAGGTTATAAGCTTTGGAACCCAGAAACTAAGAAGGTAGTGTATAGATGAGATGTGGTATTTAGAGAAATGAAGGATGTTGTTAAACAGGAAGTCCTACCAAGTAAGGAAGAACCAGAGAAGATAGAGTTTGATTTAAAGGGTGATGAAGCAAACTCTACAGAAGAACATGAATCAGAAGAAGAAGATCCTCATACTCCAGTATTGAGGAGATCGGATCGAGAAAGAAGGCTACTAGAAAGGTACAGTCCATCTGATTTTCGTTCAAATTTTCTTTGTCTATTACTGATGATGATCCTAGAACTGTCAGGGAGGCAATGGATTCAGAGGATGGAAATCTCTGGAAAAGGGCCATGGAAGAAGAAATGGCATCTTTGGATAAGAATGAGGCTTGGGATCTAGTGGAATTTCCAACTGGAAGAAAGCCCATTGGCAACAAATGAGTATTTAAAAAGAAGTTGAATGCGGAAGGAAAAGTGGAGAAATACAAAGCTCAATTAGTAGCAAAGGGTTATTCCCAGGATGAGGGAATTGATTTTGGTGAGATTTTTTCTCCTGTTGCCAATTTAACCTCTATAAGATTTTTGTTATCTGTTGCTGCTGTATTTGATTTTGAAATAGAACAGATGGATGTGAAGACAACATTCCTGCATGGGGATATGGAAGAAGAAATCTTTATGAAGCAACCAGAAGGTTATGATGTGAAAGGAAAGAAGGAGATGGTATGCAAGATAAAAAAGTCCCTATATGGTTTAAAACAATCACCAAGGATGTGGTATCAAAAATTGGATACTTATATGCTGGGACTTAGCTTCACAAGAAGCAAAGAGGATCACTGTGTGTATTCTAAATTAATTGGTGATCATTTGATTTATTTGGTCTNGAAAACTCAGTTGTCCTCTAAATTCGACATGAAGGATCTTGGTGCTTCAAATTTCATTTTGGGCATGGAAATTAAAAGAGACCAAAAAAGGAGGAAACTCTGGTTAAATCAGAGAAAATATGTCGAGACAATATTGCAGAGGTTTAATATGCAGGAATGTAAACCGATCAAGGTTCCTATTCCTATTGGTTTAAAGTTATCTACGGATCAATGTCCCAAGACACATGAAGAAGAGGAGGACATGTCTCATGTTCCATATGCGAGTGCATTTGGCAATTTGATGTATGCAATGGTCTGTACTAGACTGGACATTGCACATGCAGTGGGAGTTTTGAGCAGGTATATATCAAAACCAGGGAAGGAACATTGGACAACAGTAAAAAGGGTTTTCAGGTATTTGCATGGCACTGCTAGCTATGGATTGTGCTACGAAGGAAGACCGGGATTGGACAGAGTGGTCGATATACATGGCTTTGTTGATGTAGACTGGGCTGGAGATTTGGTTCGTAGGAGATCTACAAGCGGGTATGTGTCTAACCTGTTTGGAGGAGCAATAAGCTGGATGACCAAAAGAAAGGTTATAGTGGCACTTTCAACTACAGAATATGAATACATGGCAGCCACTCATGCAAGTAAGGAAGCAATATGGTTACAAAGATTGTGTTCAGGTATTGGGTTGGTACAAGAAGCTGTAAGGATAGAGTGTGACAGTCAGAGTGCAATTTTCTTGGCAAAGAACCTTGCTTATCATTCAAAGACAAAGCACATTGATGTTCAATATCACTTTGTGAGAGACATAATTGAAGAAAATAAAGTATCACTGATGAAGGTGGACACTTTGAAGAATGTTGCAGATTCATTAACAAAATCTGTGAGCACTGAGAAGTTCTCTTGGTGTAGAGGATCCATGGGCATTGCTGCCTTGGATTGTTGACTATGTAACCCCTTGTGTGCAAAGAAAATAACAAGTGGGAGAATGTTGGGTATGTGTTATATTCTTTGCACGAGTAGTAGAGTATGAGCGTCTACATCGGGTGCATAGGGGGCCGGAGCCCCCTGTGCGGGGGTTAAAAAAATTTCTGCACTGGGACGACATATTTCTAGGACCACATGATATTTAGGTGGTTTTTCGGACATGGTTTTTTGCCGATGGTTTTTTATTTCTAGTTAAGGAGTTAGGGTTTTGGACTAATCCAGGTCATTGGGTTAGGATTTTGGATGTTGCTGGCTCCTATATGTATATTGTATTGTAAATAATGTAACACAATGTATGAATATAATATATGTTGGTTTTCCCGGTTTGGGTTTCCAGGTGAAAAATCTCTGTGTAATGTTTGTATTTGCCATTATATATTTTTTGTTCTTTTCTGAATATCAGTTTGCAGTAGATATTGTACAAGGTTAGAATTTACATTCTTGGCTCACCAGCCTAAGACATTAAATTACATTCAATTTCAAAAATGGAAGACAAGGGTTGCGCCTCTCTTCAGCTTTGAATGCACGCGCTGATGTGGCTAGTTGTTTGGCTGGCTGACGTGGAGAGATGCTCATGCATCATCTTCCATATCTCCAATTGGCCTCAGATTCTAACGATGATAAATCCTCAACCATGCAACAAAGAATCAACATAATGCTCATGCTGGAGAAAGAGAGGGAAAGGGATAAGTCAAAATTTGTATCCCATCAGTAGATAGTGAAAAGATGGTTCGATAAGCATAAGGCTAAAGAAAAGAATTTTGAAGTAGGATACTTAGTTATAAAGTGGGATAAGGTAAATGAACCCAAAGGGAAGAATTCCAAGTTTCATAGCCTATGGCTTGGGCCTTTTCAGGTGGCTGAGAAGATCAAGGTAGGTACTTATCATTTGCAAAATCTGAGAGGGGAACCTGATGCCCTCCCGGTAAATGACCAAGCCCTAAAGCAGTACTTCTAATAATAACAACACAATAAAAGTTTATATATATATATATATATATATATATATATATATATATATATATATATATATATATATATTTCCAGTTGGCACAAACAAAAGATGGACCAGAGATATCTTTTTTATGGGACAAAGATTTTGTGTTTGCCCAGTGAATTTCCATTTGTTGAGTGCTCAACACACCCTAAAAGTTCTGTGACCACTTCCTTTTGGGTACCACCTTGTCTTCTACCTTCGATTTTTTTCACCATGGTTTGAGCCTAATAACCTTCTTATCTAATATGTTTCATATCTAAGTTTCTCTTGAGCATATTAAGAACCATATTGAGAAAAACCATGACTGATCAAGGAACCAACGACCCAGATTTCTCCCGGCTTACTTGAGAAGTTCAGCATCGGTGAAAGATTAAGGTAGCAAAAATTGTATGGGAAGTCAAAGAAGCTGAGTGCCGACATTATTCGGCATCGACCGATAAGAGTATCTCTTTTACGCATATAGTCTCCGAAAATATTTTTCCGAATGTTGGTCCTTTCAGCTTTAGCAGAGAAGTGTAATCATAAGTGTCACACAAAAGAGGAGTTCCACCACTGATCGCCAATTCCCGAAACATCACCAATCCCAACATCACCGGTATCAGGAGTTTTATAAAGAAAACAAGAACATTGATAAACAATTTAAAATAGTAGTTGATCCCCAATCTTTATGAAGGTAAGAAGTGACATGACATTTAACCCCTAGCTGTGTCAAGTACTTTGCATTCAAATATTTAGTTAATTCATAGATCGTGCATTAGTTACTAGCTCGTGCACGAATCAAAAGGGAACTGTTAAACTCAATGATACAATGCATCTCCATCTGCGCCTCCGCCGTCAACCAGTTAAGTCTCAGTGGCAAAAATTCGATAGCATTATATTTTGAAATCTGCATTTATCACCCGTATTAACTAATTGATATGACTGGTAGTATCTTCTAGTTATATTCTTTCGATTCCTTTTTGTGTGATCCCACTCTACACAACAAGGAATTCAGAACAAATAGGGGAACAAAGCCACCATCCCAGAGGAAGCATCCGAAGTCTAGTGAGTATTAAACAGTTTTCTTAGCAAGCATTATAGGTATGGGTTTTCTTATGAATTTATGCTTCATTTGTATATGTTCTCACCCAATGTTTCTATGTATATGTGTTTAAAAGGTGGTTTTGATTGCAAGAACAATGCCTCCAAAGAAGCCATCCACCAGGAAAACACCACAGGAACCAAAGCTGCAAGAATCAGAAATAGGAGAAGGCTCCTCCCCAACGGTTGCAATACAATTAGAGTTCACTCCTAAGATGGTTTCCATTATCAAGGCGATCACCAAGGAGCCCTTTGTCCATCCCCCAACTTTCGGGGATATAGAGGAAAGCATTATACCAAAGACAACTTTTCATCCCTGGGAAGAAATCTTCAAGAAGATCAAGAAAGAAGAGCCCCTCGAATATACTCTGCATAGTGACCCTGATACAAGGAAGCTCAATGATGAGGTCCTCCCAAACATTTGTAGGGCTTATCTGCACATGGTGGCAAGCTGGTCTCTCATTTTCCCTTGCGTCAATCTCTGAAAGTGGCTCATTGATTACACTGATGCACATAAATTTTTGATTAATTATGGTAATGGCGAATGCATCGGGGTTTTCTTGCCATCATAAGTTCAGAAATTCTACAAAATCAATGAGTCTGAAGAAAATTTGAACACTAATTTCGTGGTGAGTTTCTATGCCTCTCATGACACTAGCAAAATCTTGGCATCCTAGTGGAGGGAAGACAAGAAATTCATGAACCTAACTTCTAGATGGTACCCGATGGTCAATATCAGGGAACCATATGCCTATCTCATGGCCCTTCTCTGCAGATTACATGGGGAGAAAGATTTCTCCTGGTTTTCAGAAGCTTGGATGCCTCTGGCTTTTACATTTGTCATTTCGGGTACCGGTGTCAATTGGACTGCTATCATCTCCAGACAGTTGAGCACATGCATAAAACAAGATCAGGTGCCAAAGGAAGGAGATACCCCTGCCTTCTACTTGGCTTCATATCTACTGGATGTTATCTGTGCCAGGAATGCTTTTGTTGGGATGAACTTGAATTGGGCCCCTTCAGAGCTCGCAGTCCATGTATACTACAACATCTTCTGGGAAAATAGGTACAAGAAATCTTATGCTATTATCTGTGATCATTTTATTGCACCCATTTGCTTCTTACTCTTTAAGAGAGAATGCCCTAGATTATTAGATGAAGCAAAGAAGTTCATAGTCAAAATTGGTCACTGGTATTTAGACGAACGATAAACCTACATCAGGCTTTTTGGCACAACAGGGGCGCCACATTTATTACCCCTTTATGTTCCCGATCGGCTAGTGTTAGGAGAAATTTGCTATCAAACCATCATACAAGGATACAATGCAACTTTAGTGAAAGAAAAGAAGAGGGCTTTCATACCTTATGGATTCCATATCATCTTCTGCATGTTCAAAGACACCGTGCATGCTAAACAACTTGGGCTAGGTCAATTGGAATTTTGGTTCCAAACTGGCCGATTTCGCAAACACAATCCCAAGGGATTAGTCCTACAACATGCATCACAGGTATCATCCTATTGGCCTTATGACCATGATCGGTTTGAGGATGAAATTTTCATCGAGAATGCTCAAGACTGGGATATGGTGGCAGACAGGAAGGTCAATCCTAGAGGAACCTGGTTTAGATCTTTGAGTTGTGAAGAGCAGGCCACGCTATTGGAGAAAGAAATTCAAGTGGTTGGCCGACACCCTGAAGCAGCAGTAGCATATGAATTAGAGGAAGAAATAAATAACCCCCAAGAAGACATTGATGTCACAGAGGCTCATCAGGGATCCCCAGTACAAATCATAGTTTTCCCTGAAGATCAAACAGCTCAAGAAAGTGGCACACTTTTATACTAGCAGTCTTAGCTACTAATGAAACAGATGCAGGATAACCCGCATCCTACCATAAGTCTCGAAATTTCAGTTACCATCCAAAGAGTTTCAATAGAACCTAGCAATCCTAGTCTCATAGCCACATATGACACAAATGGGTTGAGTAATCCTGAGTCTATGATATTACCAATTGATCTTTTGAGAGAAGGAATAACTCAACCAGAGAAGAGTCAGGTGTCGATAGAACAACAAGTGCCCAACCCCTTGAGCATGCTAATACATATATACAGCAATGACAAGAGCACAGAGCCTTCTCATGGCACCCCGGTGTGCATCCAAGAAGAAGAAGGACCCGAAAATACCTTTTCTCGAAGTCCTTTAAATTTCTCTTCTGCTGGGCTCGGGGTTCAGGACCAGAGAATCCCACAAAAGGAAGCTGAAGCTAAAGGTAATCTCAACACAGGAAAGTCCAATGAACCGAAAATAGATGTAGGCCCAAGTGATGAGCCTTCGCAGAAGGAAATTGATAGTTCCATGATCGATGAGCAAGTGATAATTCAATACAAGACACCTCTATCCTACCCAATACTCACATCCCCATTGAGAAACAAGTAGAAGTTGGATCTATAAGGAAGAACAAAGAAGTTCGAAAGCCCACTCTCGAAAAAATTTACACTGTGGGAAGCTTGGGAAAAAATCTCACATGGGGTGATCAACAGATACCAGACCCGGTAGATGAGGTCACAGACATCTACGTGATCTCCTATGATCAAAAGAGAAAGGCTATCATTCAAAAGACTACAAAGAAGAGAAGAATCACCCTGGATTATTCTATCATAGTCGTCACTGAGGAGAAGTTAATAGATACAGTAGATGCCCGTACGTATGAGCTTATTGGTGTGGGAAAATCCCTCTCAGAGGCCGCCCAAGACAGAACCAGGAGAGATGAAAAGGAACTTGCCACTGCCCAAAAGGAGCTCGAACACTTGTGCCATATTCTCGATTACTATAAGGGTCTACACAGACAGTTGTGTATTTAAAAGATGAGTTCGGTAAGTTTACAATGAGTTCAAGAAGGAAATACAGTTGTTAATCTCGAATATAGCCAAATTCCAGGAAGACACTCTCATGGTGCTCGTGAAATGTAAGGAAATGGAGCGATGGTATGAGAAGGCACAACAGGCAGTGGAGAGGCTCGAGTTTATTGAGGCAGTCCAAAAAATCTGAGAAAAGAAAGACCACGAAATTCAGCTAGTAAGTAAAAGTTGTCTCAATCACATGAAGCGATCAATCGAATACTGGGCCAAAATGTCTTGAATCCCACACAAACAAATCCAAGAACAATAGTCTAGATGTCAAAAGCACTAGGATAAAATGAATAAAATAATGAAAGACATCGGACTCCCTGAGTATGGAACCCCCGATATGTTTATCAAATTAAACGAAATAATCAATATGTGCACTGAACAAGATGCATCATGGACTGAAGAATGTGCAAAGGTCACCGATGAAAATCCTGGGCAAGTACAACAGTTCGTAGGATATCCAATCAAATCCAGAGCAATACTTTAGAAGTTGAACTTCAGCCTCACAAAATATCGGGCACATGCAGCAGACAACGGGGGAATCTATGTGGCTCCAATGGAACAACACAGGTTTCCATGGGCCAACACCTGTGAAGAACTCTTTATCAAATGGTCTGATTATGAAAGAGTCCACCCTTTCCAAGAAACAACTCGGGTGGACTGTTGAAATACTTTTAGATGATGACACCATGTGGCGATTCTTGATTAGCTCAAAATTGTATTTTACCATTAATTATTGTTAATACTTTATATTATAAATAGGAACATCGACCGATGGTCAAAGGGTCGTTGCTTGTTGTAAGAACTCTTTTCTTTTGGTTGTTGATAATTATTTTGAGACTACTATGAATTAATAAGTCCTTCTAGACAAGAGATGAGCTATTTTCATCAGATGTATGTGATTGGAGTTGGAGAAGAATTACTTCCTTTCCTGTTCCATGAATGTTGTAGTAAATGAGTAAGAGAAATTAATTTTTTTATCAAGTTATCTGGTGCAATTTTTTGATGTTGCCTTCTTTAAATGATGAAATTAAGTCATTGTGCTTCTATGTGATGAATGTCTTGGTAGATGAATTATTTTTCTTACCATGACATTGATTACAGTTGTGTTTCTTCCTCTATGCTAAGTAGTTTACCTTAGCTATGTGATGAATGTCTCGGTAGATGAATTATTTTTCTTACCCTGATCTTGATCATATATGCAACTTCTTTCTGTTAAGTAGTTTTTTCAAACAACAGGTGGATGCTCTTTCGGTTAAAGTATTATTACTAATCCCTTTGGCATAGGATCACTGTCTGCATGTTCAAGTAGAGGGTTATCCCAAGTTCAAACCCTTCCCAATAGTTAAAGCTATTGTCCTATCTTCGTCAAGTTGGTTTATACTAACTTGCATCTCTTGTACCTTCCCCACCTAAGAGAAAATACAAAACAAAGCGTCTTAAAAGAAGGAAGAGAATTCACCAAAAAACACAATCTCATCAATAATTTGGCCAGATTGTAAGATCTGGAGAACCATTCCACTCCAAATGCTGCAGAGTCTAATTGGGCCTTGGTGGTGGGTTTGGTTCCTGCTGTTGAATCATGGGATTTAAGCCCCATTAACAACCGTCTGGAGTTATTCTAATATCATAACAAAAGGATGGGAACTGACCCCTAATAAAAGAAACCCTCCTCTTGACACATATTATATTACCATAATTGACTACTATGAATTTTCTTGCTACCTAGTGTGCCTAATTACTCTTTCAAGGTTTTGTTTCAGATAATTAATTAATTAGTTTTCATTTTCCTAATTGCTAACACAACTTTTAGCATAACCATCATCATCACCATAACCATTCATCAACATCAAATAAAAAAACACTCCAATTCATAAATACATGCCATGAAATGTGTGTGTGTGTGTACATGCACACATAGACATGCACACATAGACATAGACATATACAAAATTGTCTCAACTATACATTTTTTACAAAAGAGGAACAATGAGCCTAATATACAAAATGAAAACAAGTGCCCAAACACGGAAGAATGACATATGGTCATTCCATATATACAAAATGACACTCATTGGTCACTCATTCACTACAACCACCCTCACAACTATCAGGTGTATTCAGAAAGTAAATCTTTCTTCTCTTACTCAAAGTAGGACCTCAAGTCATTTTGTGCCTTGGTGTGGTTTGTCTCCTTGGAGACTGGACAAAGAAACAACATTCTAATAATTTTTTTCCCACAAGGAATTAATATAATTATAAAATTATGCTTTATAATTCAAGCTAAAAAAACTCAACATATATGCTACTGACAATTGTGAGGGGTGTTTCCCTCCTTCGTGACCCTAATATCTCATTTATGCCACAGTGCAACAATTACAATAATCAAAGCATCAAATTTAAACAAAAAAACATAAAATGAATTCCATTCTTGATAAAAGAGAATCATCAATGAATGATCTCACTATGAATAACTCAGGAAATGGCGGAGAGTTTCTAGTAGGTGGAGCATTCAATTGTATAATTTTCTTTAAGGAAATATCCATTGTGGCACAAACTATTTTATCTACATCAAATTATGGATGGGGGGATGTGTGAGAATGTAAGCGTGCAACCCTAGTGGATGAAACAACTTGGGTTGCATTAGGGACAACTAGTAGGTGGCATATGGGTGCAACCATTGTGGATGGATGGGATGGAATAGGTGGTGTGGGTGGCTGGAAATAAACCCCCATGGGTTGTATGAGTGATGGTAAAAACTTTAAGGTGGAAAGTGGTATCTCAAGAGCTAGGGTAGGGTGGATAAGGATTGAGCTTGGCCTATAGCCAAGGAAAAATGACGGGGAAAATGACGATAGTGGTGGTGGTATGAGTGACTTGGAAGTGATTGAGAAAACTTACATGCATATTTATAATATTTTTATTAGTACAATAATGTCAAATTTAATTAATGCAATATAACCAATTTCACATTTAAACAATATTTAACTCAACCCATAATACTTGTGAAGGGGTTGATCTGTCCATCCCAAGTGGAAATGGTTCATCGTCATATATACTGCAACATGTACAAATAAAAAAACATTATATTTGATTTCTCATAAATATCCTGTAGAAACAAAACAACTATCTGTCAGATGTAGCAGGATAGTAACAGATAAGTGAGGTTGCCAGATAATGAGCAGAGAAATGTGGTGAAATTATCAAAGGTATCATGTACTTGGGTATGAAATACATCAAATGAGCAAGTTGTTGTTGCTACTGCATTAATTGTAGAAAATGATGTTGATGAATTTGTCGATGCCAAGGGTCTGTTATCTGAGTGTGGCAACTACAAACATCATATAATTGGATATAGAAAAAAATACACACACACATATATAATCAATGAAGAACATAGACATGGTAAAGATACTAACCTCCTTCATGAAACTCTCATGTCTAGTGGTATTCATCGTCCCATAACAAGGTTTCCCACAACTCGAGCATCTGTGAGGGTCGCATGAATACCTAGTTTGTCCATGTGCCCTCTCGCAGATAGACTCTACTGCAAGGATTGAAGGCCCAACACCTCTACCAACCTCACCTTTAGGTATCTCATGCCATGATGATGTTATTAAATTGTTATGATAGACTAGGCTCTGAGTCAAGGTGGATATGGATTCTTGTGTTTGGTTTATGCTTTCTCAAATGGGAGGATGCTAAGCATGAGGGTTAGTCCTTTTACTAAGAGGATGAGGACCTAGCACTGGGTCACAACTAGCATTTTCTCTATCCTCTAAGAACCCACAACCCACCCAGTGGAATTTATCAATTTCAAAGTAGTTGACATGGAGAGCTAACATAAACTCTACCAATAATTTCATGAGGAAATATAGAGGCACCTCCCTATTATTTTAGGAATGTTTTTGTTGTAACAGGGGCAGACCCAGGGTTAATCTATAACAACACACAAACAAGCCCTAACTATTGGCCCTTTCAGCAACAGCTGCGAAGCAGATGCAGTCTCACCCGAAGTAGCAATAGGGGGTTGCAGGACATAGGTGTCTACAACCAGAGGAAATGCAAGGTGAATCTAGAACAACAACACAAAACAATCTAGATATTCCTTGACACTCTTAATATTACTTCACAAGTTATATCTTTGATCTAACACAAAAATGCATTAACAATATATCAAAGGAAAAATGACACAGCATCAATCACACAAAAAAACAAGATATATATGGTTCACCCTCTCCCTAGGGCTACGTCCACATAACTGTGTTTCTTGATGTACTAAATGAAAACATATAGTTCTATCTACGCACTCAGTTTCAGATCTCTCTCCCCATTTCTCTCTTCTCCCCTCCCTGTGCACCCAGCTGCAAGGTTGATCTTTTCACCCAGCTGAAGATCTTACAATACAAACTCAATATTTCTCTCGACAACAATAATAATAGCAACAATGACTAACTACCAATTATTGAGAAACCCCCTCGACTCTCCTAGACCTTTATTTATACATTACATGACCACAGTCTAGGTATTAAAACCCTAGATCCAAAATCCTAGGTGCCAAAACCCT
Organism: Picea mariana; assembly: GCA_032191745.1. Lineage (NCBI taxonomy): Eukaryota > Viridiplantae > Streptophyta > Pinopsida > Pinales > Pinaceae > Picea > Picea mariana. The sequence goes on from JASDQU010102700.1 coordinate 143,483, forward strand.
AGGTTCACTTGACCCATGTTTTTAGGGCTTCGCTAGCCTATTCTTCCTTCTTTTACGTGAGGTCCTCCAAAGCATTCGTTGGTGTATTTTTTCGCTTGTTGATTTGTCCATGATCCCTCTTATTTATTTCTTTATCTTCCTTGCTCTTCTCTTCAAACAACTAGTTTTTGCTTTCATTCGCTCCTTCTTTTATTCTTCTTTAACCACTTCAACCCCTCCTCAGTTTATGTGCCTTCTGTACAGTTCTTACTTCACCTTGCTTCCTTAATATTCACTTCCATACATAAACAAGGGAAAAAAGGCCCCCAACACTCACATCTGACTCATCCCAAGTCACTACAATACTGAACCTTCTGTATCACTTTGACTATAGACTATGTGGAGCAGCCTAGGCTTTCTGATCTATTCTTCCCTTTCTTGTGAAGATTGTCTTTTTTGTGTTTGGTACCCAGTTCCAACTACACCTGGTACATATAACCGTATTCATTTTATTTTATGGAGAGATGTGAGGCATTTGGTTGTCACAATACAGCTTCAACTGACTCCCATTTACCAATCCTTCTTTCCATTCTCCCTTAAGAGTCTTCAAATGCACAAATCCTCCTTCTCCAACATAGGAAACCTAAAATGGCCCTAGGCAATGTGTTTTGAACTTTCCTGGATGTTTCATGAACTTACTGTCATATAACAATACCAAATCTCCTTTCTTAAATGATTTATTTTTTGTATGTTTGTCATGGTAAGCCTTCTCTCATTCTTTTTGTACCTACTGATGAAATCCTACAATAACCCTGTCTTCCTCTAACTCTAGCAACTACACAAGCTTGTATTGAACAATACCGATGTCATCCATACCTGTAAATGTTGCAATTATTAAGCTGGGGACTAGGTATTCCATAGGTACTACTTCTTCCAATACATATACCAACTTAAAGGGAGTCTATGTTGTTAACGTCTTACAAGTAGTTTGATAAGCCCATAATACTGTTGGAATTCTTAAATCCCAATCATCTCTATTAACACTGCAAATATTAGTCAGCGTTGTCTCCAAGATATTATTGAAAGCTTCAACTGTACCATTCGCTTGTGGGTGGTATGGAGTGATCTTTTGATGGTGAACTTCGAACATATGAGTCAAAGATCCAATGGTTTTGTTGATGAAGTGTGTGCCTTTGTCACTCACAAGAATCTCTAGGCATCCAAATCTGGTTATGATGTCCTCAAAGATGAATTGTGCAGTTGTGGTTGCACTACAATCCTTAACTGCTATGGCTTCTGCCCATCTAGTCAAATATTTTGTAGCAGTGATAATTTATCTAGCTTCTGTGTGATTTCTTGATGGGTTGATAAGACCCACAAAGTCAATATCCCTTTTCTCAAATACTTGTAATGTTAATTGTGGTTCTAAATGCTTTTCATCCCTTCTAGAAGACTTCCCTATTCTTTGGCACACATCGCAAGCTCTATAGTATTCCTTAGCATCCTTATGTAGAGTAGGCCACTAGAGGCCAGCTCTAAGAATATTTTTCATTGTTTCTTTCCCTGCATAATTTCCTTCTGTGATGTCTTCATGTGCTTCTGCAAGAATCAATGGTATTTCGGTCTCCATGACACATCTTCTCAAGATCTCATATGGTCCAATCTTATACAACTGTCTAACTATGAGTTGAAAATCAGCAACGCGGACTACCAACTATTTCTTTTTAATGATTGTATACTCATGAGGTGCCATTCCCTTGGACAGGAACTAAACTATCTCAGTGAAGTGATCATCAACTTTTATGATGGCCAACAACTATGCATATGGTAGTGTATCCTCCAAACTAGTAGGTTCCTCTCCATGTTCTAGTCTGGATAAGTGGTCAGGTCCCTTATTCATTCTTCCTGGCTTGACCACTATTTCAAACTTATACTCCTTATATAATAATAAACATCTTCTTATTTTCCCCCCCAAGACTGTCTTGTTGAATAAGTACTTCAATGTAGAATGGTCAATGAACATTTTAAAATTTCCTTCTAGCAAATAGTGTCTAAACTTCTGTAGCGAATATACCATAGCTAAGCCTTCTCTTTCAGTCATAGTATAATTCCTTTCAGCTGTAGAAATATTCCTGCTTGCAAAGGCTATGGGTTGGTCAATGTCCCCTACACCTGGTTGTGCTAAAAATTCTCTTAATGCAATGGAAGAAGCATCTACATGAACATTGAACTCCTTACTCCAATCTGGAAAAACCAATATAGGTGCAATGAACATTTTCTGCTTAAGTGTGTCAAAGCTCTACTAGAATTCTTCTGTCCATTGGAACTTACTGTCTTTCTTTAATATCTTCTCCATAGGTGTTTTTATCTGTGAATACCCCTTAATAAAATTTCTATAGTATCCAGTGTGTCCCAATGCAATGCACAACTATCTAACCGAAGTGGGAGGGGGTATATCAACAATGATAGCAATCTTCGAAGGATCGAACAACAATCCCTACTTACACACAATGTGCCCTAGCAGCACTCCAAAGGGTGAGAAGAAAATACACTTTTTCAGATTCAGGGCAATCCGACATTGCTTTCACTTGTCTAACATCAATCTTAAACATTCAATATCGTGTTTCAGTAGGCTAAAGAAAGCTCAATCATCAAAGTATGCTACAAAGAACTTATGTAAAAAGTCCTTAAATGCTTCAACCACCACCCTAGAGAAGATGGCTAGTGCATTCTTCAAGACAAAATGCATCACAATGTATTGAAAAGAACCCCATTCTGTTGCAAATGTGGTCTTATGTTGATCTTCCTTAGCAATTCTAATCTGGTGATAACCTAAAAATCCATCTTTGAATGAGTATACTTCCTGTCCTCCTACATTGTCTAGAACTTCATCAGTAAAGGGTGTAGGGAAGGGGTCATGTAGGCATGCATAATTTTGTTTCCTTAAATCTACACAAATTTTGATTTCTCCTGACTTCTTATATTGGACCACCATAGGGATGATCCATTCAGATTCTTCAACAGGTTCTATGATTCCTACTTCCAACATTCTATCTAGTTCAATATTAACTTTATGCTTGTATTTGGGATTCAGTCTGTAAGGTCACTGCTTGATGGGTCTTTCTTCTACTCTCAAAGGAATCTTCATTTCTCCCATGGACCCTTTAATGCCCTTCATGTCCGTGAAATTGGTTGGAAACAAGTCCTGATATTCATGCAATAGCTTTGTAATATTGCTAATGGTAGAATAATCCCAATAGTCTCCCACATTTTCTAACTTAGGTGTTTGTTGTGTTCCAATATTAACATTCTTAATGTTAATGGGCTATCCAACAAAGGGTAATTCAATCCCTTGCCCTTCTATGTGTATTTTTCCTTCAGTTTCTAAAATTTTTACATCCCTCGGGTCATCATCCTCATCAACATGAATATTGTAGTAGTCTTGTAACAGTTGAAGAGGCACAGTCCATTCATCTCCTTCTTGGGTAAAAGGGAGGTTAGGTGCCTCCTCAAACACCTTTTGTCTTATGATTTGTAAATCTTGATCTACTGTAGGGTACTAACTCTGAAATAAAAATGTAACTAAAAATTTCTGAGCCATACCGTACCAATTTGTAGTGATGAGGCGCAGTTCTACTTGAAGATAGCAGTTGATGGGTGTAGTATCCAAGGTGTTAAAGAACTTATGCACACATTGTTCTTTCGGAATGTTTCTCCAGGCTTCCTCATAACTTTTCACATGTTCCTTATGAAAACTCTGAACTGTATATCAAACTTCACATCCTTTTGCTTGGTCTGAAAGCACGATGTAAATAGTGTGTGACATTGTACCCATTCTGTGATGTTCTTCTTGTGTGTTCCCCACCATTTAGCCATTGTAGATTTCAATTCTTCATACAGTGCCAACATCCTCTGTTGTATAGGTACCATCATCTCAAATTCAGTTAGAAATGTCTCTAAATGATTCAAACCATCGAATGTAGGAATATTACTTACTTCTGTGGCAATCCAACGAACTTCTCTGGTCAACCTGGTACACCTCCGCATAGAGACTTCATACATTATGTTCTGCCAATTTTCCAATGCCTCTTCTGAATCTGAAGAGCATGCACTTTCACTTCACCATCTAAGATTTCCATATTTTGTAGGATTAATGTAATCTTGTTGTCTTGTTGTTAGTTTATAAATTTTCTCTAACTCATAGGCACAGTCTTCTTCTCTTATAGGTTTTGTGTATCTGCGACCTTCATTCAGGTCATGAGGTACAATGAAATTCATGCCATTACCTTCGAATGTCATTATTATCTTCTTTAGGTAAAAAACAATTGAATTGCTGAAAGCCCAATCAATTCCTAACAACCTAGGATAAGGAAAACTATCATCAACAATCTCAATCACTTCGAAGTCTGCAAATGTACTTACCCCATTGATGTCTACAGGGACATGCTCTAGTCTTCCAAAGGGGCTCACCTCCTGTTGATTAGCCATCCTGAGTCTGATAGGGGAGTAAATCAATGTGGGTTTTCCCATCAGCTCCCAAGTCTACTTTGTCATAACACTAACTTATGATCCCAAGTCAAGGACCACATAGTCCACGTCGTAGTATCAAATCTAAGCACTAAGGTGTAATTCCTTGTTTGTACTTTTTTTCCTTGATACTTGATTCACAACTCTACTCAGCATAGGGTCTATTTTTCCAGTTTCATACTGTCTTACCAGGTTTTGTAGCTCCTGTACAACCTTTTCATCTTTAATCAAATTGATACAAGTATATAAGAATTTCATTAGATTTCTTTCCTCTTTTCCTTGTCTAGCTAGAGCAGACTGATCAAATTATGGTGGCATTTCACATTCCCTTACTTTGGGTTGTACCTTAGATGAAAAAGTTTGTTCTCCTACAAATTATTTCCTTGCTTCTTCAAAAGTATGCCTCTCTCTCCTTGGATCAAACAACTATACCCTCTCTGCAGCTCTTCTGATCCTCGATCCTTCTACAGTCTTTCCTGGAGTCACCCTATATTCTCCTGTAAAAATGCCTCCTCAACTCTGGGGTCTTCACCATGAGGTTCTGCTAACATAAATTAGACTTGTTGGTTTCCTCCTCGTCTCTCCTGTAGTTTGGCCAACAATACTGGACAATCCTCAATGACATGATCAAACAAGTTACAGTAGCTAGAGGTAGTATAAGGGTTCTAACAATCCCTTTCCAAATTGTTTGGTTGTGCACAGTTACAGAAAATAATCTGACCTCGACCTCAACCCATACCTCCTCCTCGTCCTCTTCCTCCGAATCCCCCGTGAGGGTTGAAGTTTCTTCTACTTGGGGAGTTGAACTATGCATTATTTCCTTCTTGTTGTGTTTCTCCTTGAATCCTATATGTATCCCTTGATCTTTCATGCATGAGATCGTAATCCCTACAATACTTCTCATCATGCCCCACAGATTTGCAGAATGTGTAGTAAAGATTGGTAGGTGTCTGGATATATTTTTTCATATAATAACATTGACTAGGGTGATGTCTAGTTCTACATACCTTGCACCAGAGTACAATATCTTGATTCAAAGGACTAGGTGCTCCAAAGGCCAAGTATTCATGGAATAGGAGACAATGCTCTTTGTCATGGCTCTCTGATTTACATCTTATTCACTATATATACCTTGTTTTCTCTTTTCCTTTGTCCTTCTTCATATCTTCGACCTGTAAAGATAAACTGGTTAACTGATTCAAGATTTGAGTCATATCTAGGATGAAGTCTCCTATAGGGGCTGCTTCTAATTTCATGTCAATCTCTAGTGCTTCATCCTACAAGGTGACCTTGTCTTGCATCATAGGAACCCTAATGTGTGGAAGGAGGGAAGTGATGAACCATTCTTTATTATGTTCATCTGGGATCTAAAAACTTAAATGGCCTGTCAAGGTTTTAAACCTCTGATCAAACTCCCAAACAGGTTCAGTTACCTTCTTGATTTATTTCAAATTTCTACTACATTATAACTTCGACTTAGTTTTCTTGAATTCTACATTCAATGAAGTCTTAATGTCATTCAACGGCTTAGGCTGTCTAGGTCTCGAAGAAAACTTCATGTACCAGTTCAGTGGGTGGTCCCTCAAGGTGGTACTAAACGGATTCCTCTTTATAGATTCGTCAGTAACTTTATTGATGCTCCATACAGCTTCACATAAGAACCAATGTTGGTCTGGATATTCAAGTCCATCTCCTCTAAAGATGGATAACCTCATTTCATTTGCCATAGATATTCCTTTATTTCTTGACTGAGTATGTACTATACTTCCTGTAATAGTACTCTAATGGATCTGACTACTTTGGTTACTCTGGTTACTTAATGCTTCTAAAACAACAAGAGGAGTGATATTACTTACTTCAACAATAAGCACAATTCCTAAAGTTTTTGGCTCTCCTCGGTGAAGTTCCTCAACCTCTACTTCTTCTATTCATGTGGATTTTGAATACTCTTCGTCTGTTAGATCTGCTTCTTCCCCACTATAGGATCCCTCGTCTCCGTAGTTTTTCTTAAATAGGTTAGCAAGAGGAACCTCTCTAAACGGTCTCCCACTACGCATGAGTCCAACCTTTGTGTTACTGTCACTGCCTGAATTCTTGAACATTAGCTTCACTGTATCTTCATAATATTATTCTCATGCAATAGCATATTAATCCTCAGCTTTAAAAAGTGTAGGAACTTCTCTCTAGGTCCCTTAAAGAAGTACCTCTCTACTTGACTATAAGATTCTACTATGTCAATATAAAACTCAGTAATGTACCCTCCAATGGTGTTATCAAACCAAAAATCCAATGCTCTAGACACAACGTTATAGAATATCTTGACTTTCTTGATCAACAACACTGTCCAAACCATAGGTGGTCTAGATCTGATCTCAAACTGGGTATCTGCTAATCTGGCTAACCACTTGTATAATTCCTTATGAATTCCTCCAAACAAAATTTTATGTATGTTGGTAAAGATGTACCTTCCCAACTAGTCTTTTGTACTAATTCTAGGATTCTTGTTCTGTGCTTCAGTGAAGTCCTTTTCTTGTTCTTCAGTCCACCTATGAATCTCTATCTTCGATGAGAACCACAATTACATTCCCTAAATAAGATCTTGGTCTCAACAACGAAACCATTTGTTTCCACAGGGGCAAACCCAAGGTTCATCTCTAAGAGCACACCAATAAGCCCTAACTACTGGCCCTTTTGGAAACACCTGCGAAGGAGATGCAGTCTCACCCGAAGTAGCAATAGGGGTTTGTAGGACACAGGTGTCTACAACTAGAGGAACTGCAAGGTGAATCCATAACAACAACACACAAAAATCTAGATATTCCTTGCCACTCTTAAGCTTACTTCTCAAGTTATATCTTTGATCTAACACAACAATTCATTAATAATATATCAGAGGACAAATGACACAACATCAATCACACAGAACAACAAGATATATGTGGTTCACCCTCTCCCTAGGGCTACATCCACATAACTATCTTTCTTGAAATATTAGATGAAAACATACAGTTCTATCTGTGCACTTAGCTGTAGATCTCTCTCCCCCTTTCTCTTTTCTCCCCTCCCTATGCACCCAACTGTAGGGTTGATATTCACACCCAACTGAAGATCTTACAATATAGACTCAATATTTCTCTCTACAACAACAATAATAGAAACAATGACCAACTAACAATTATTGAGAAAATCCCTCGACTCTCCTAGACCTTTATTTATACATTTCATCACCACAATCTAGGTATCAAAACCCTAGATCCAAAACCATAGGTTCCAAAACCCTAGGTTCACTTGACCCATGTTTTTAGGGCTTCTCTAGCCCATTCTTCCTTATTTTCCATGAGGTTCTCCAAAGCATCTGTTGGTGTCTTTTTCCGCTTGTTGAGTTTTCCATGATCCCTCTTCTTTACTACTTTATCTTCCTCTCTCTTATCTTCCAACGACTAGCTTTTCCTTTCCTTCGCTCCTTCTTTTGTACCTCTTTTCTTCTTCTTTAACCACTTCGACCCCTCCTCAATTTATGTGCATTCCGCACAGTTCTTACTTCACCTTTCTTCCTTAATCTTTGATTCCTTACATAACCAAGGGCCAATAGTTTTTCAAAAACCATAAACCACCTATCCATCCAATTCTCTAAAAATGGTCAGTAGGTGCACCAGTCCATACAAATCCGTCCCTTTGTGACTAGTGGTTGTACTCCAGTTCTAGGATCAACGAGCAATGCATATTGTGGCATATAGGGGCACCAAAAGATGATTATGGATATCATAAAAATGTATTCTATAGTTATCTTCCTACAATTGAAAACAATATACATGTATTGGGAATAGAGTAGGGTTCCAATCCCAACCCATTTCAAGAAAATGATTTTCATCACATATAGCATCTAATAAATAGGAATACATATAGTTTTATTCCCGGTGCTCACTTTGATTCCTTGAAAAGGTTGATAGATGATATTTGTTCCTGATTGGAAATGTTCCCTTTATCTACCACATAATGCAATATTGGGGTCCATTATAACATGAAGTGGATGATCTTCTCTTCTTTGTACATCCTACATATCATGGATGCAAGTAACATGTAGGGTTATTTCATACGATGAACAAAAAATATTTTTCTTACTTTCTTAGAGAATGACACACCATTCTCCCACTAATTCTGAATTGTGGAATTTTTTCCTTGTGCGTAAGGGTTCTCTGCATTCCCTCTACCTCTTTACCCCAAAGCCTTCACCATGTTAGCTTTGGACATATTGTACAATTATGGATGATATAAGTACATATGAATTCACAGATCATAAATAATTGCATTATCTATTTAGTTGAAACAATACTTGTGTATTGGACAAATCAACTGTAAAAAAAATCAATTAAAAACTAAAGCACTCCTTGTATTATTCTTTGGCAATGAGAAAACAACAAGTTTACTACATCAAAACTAGATTTCACTTCTTTATTTACCCTATTCATATTGTATTCAATGCTATGCACAGATTCCATCCCGCGGCCAACGTGAAATAACACAACGCCATTAATGTATTTCGGAAAAATCTACTTGAGAGAACGTGTTCAGAGACAGGAGCTTTTGGAAAATCCTTTTGTCAGGGACTGTTGTTTCACTAAGGATCTTTCCTGAGAAGATTTTCAAAAGAATGGGATTTCAGGATACAAAATTTCTGTGAACAAATTCATCGATATAAGCTCACTTGGAATAGATATCATACTTTTCATTACCAACACCCCGATAAAAAAAATCCAAAAAAGGTAACTCGATATGTCATTCGATCTTTTGATTTCAGAGGAATCCTGATTACAACGAAATTTGTCTTCCCTGTTAGGAAAATATGATTAGTGTGTCCCTATAGCTTTCATAGTTATACATTTACACAAGCAACTAAATTATCAGTCAAGACTCAATCTTCAAAAGGATCTTAAGAACTTTTCAACTCTGGAAGACAAAAAGAAACAAATTCGGAGAAAATCTATGTGCATTGTTATTATGGGCAGCAGACCATCAATTAGTTGAGATTACACAAGGACAATTATGGTTCCCTTGTAAATACCCAGATTAGTTAGAAGTGATAGGTTACTTGGGCTTTTCTTATCTTATATAAAAAATTTAGTAGGGGGTCATTTAATTTCTACGAGACAAAGAAATTCAATGGAAAATCATTGTAGGCACAACACCACCCTCACCTCTCATATAAATAAAGGGAGGAGAGAGACATTTATAAGTTCATAATTGAACTTATGGATTCATCCATCACTCACTTGTATTAGAGACGTGAGGAGTGAAGTGCCCTAATCTCTCTTTCTCTTTGTACTCTTGATTGCATTATTCTTCTTTATCTTAGAGGTCTAGATTTCTTGGAGAAGTTCAAGGGTAATTCTATGATTAATGTTTCCTAAAGAAAGCAATGAATATAGGGTTTTTGATAAACCCTAGATATTATAAGAGACAATATTCTTTTATCCCTTGTAAGATAAGACTGACTAGGGTTTTGGAAACTTGAGTGCTACTTGTCATGTTTGTTGAAGAGGAGAAAAGAATGAAATTCTTTACACACTGGTGGGATGAAACTGTAGAATCAAAGGAAGATATTTGATTAAGAAACTATATTTTGTTAAGAGCTATTATTTGCTAGGAAAAGTTGGTGGCTAAGGTTTTCATGGTTTCCCTAGCTAGGGTTTGGAGAGATTGAGATTGTACTAAATTGTGATACTTTTAGTATGTACATGTACTTCATCTCTTGTATATTAATGAAGTATATTAACTATCAAATTATTATGTACTTGTATATCTAATTTTCAACTTGTGTTTCCTTGTTGATTGGCTAAATTCCAGAATTTGTTGGTCCTATTGATTTGACATAACATATGGCTGAAAATTTTAAGAGATTTAACATATATCTTGAAGATAAGAGGGAATATTTACTTTTGCAAAATTTGTTGTAATAAAGTTATTTCAGATCTCTTATATTGTCATGAAAAAAGTGTAACATGTTGACATTGAATTACGCATGCTCAATATCTTTTCTCTTGGGTTGCCTAGTGATTTTGACCAAACTTAAGTGAAACAAAGTATCTCTTTTCTTTTCTTTGTAGTAACTAGATATTTGAGACTAGCCTTAAAGTTGAAATATGTTAGGTGTTATCACTCCAGGAAACTACTTAGGGTTGTAAGCTAAGTATGCCTGGTAACTTAAGGATTGAATACTTTTCAGTAGGTGGATCAATGGGATACCAAGAAAGCACAATGAAGGGATTTACTTATTAGAATAACTTAATGAACCAGTGCTTTTAGAAACTGTAAATCAGAGGCCAGATAACAAGAAAGGTGTGAAGAATATAGCTTAGACAACCAAATACATTGGAATGCAGGGTTTATACAACCAAATACATAAATAGTGCAGGGTCACACTAAGCAATAAGAAGTTCCTCCATTCAAATCATGAGCATAAGCTGAACTAATTTAAACAGAGTACAGAAATAAGATGGATGAAAATCTGATTACAGCAGCAAAAGAAAACTGTGATTGTATTAGAATAAGCAATCAGTACATAGGCCAAATTCTCTCCAAGATTGAACCCCTAGAACTCCAAATGTCTTTGGATTTATAGCCTCTTACAATCAATTTCAGATCCTAAAAATATGGATCTGTTTTGCTAAAAATAGTAAAGAAAACTAATTTAGACAAATGTAGAGATAAATCCTCAAAATGAGGGTGATCTTCATGT
>JASDQU010102700.1:170830-235570 GCA_032191745.1 Picea mariana
AAGCCTTAAAAATCTTGAAGGAGATCAATAGACACACAAATGGATGATGAAATACCAATACTTGATGAGGAAAACTATTCTACTTGGAGAATAGAGATGAGAGTGTATTTGAAGACAATGGGAGCAGCGATTTGGAAGGCAGCCATTGGTGGATCAATTCCGTTGAAGAACAAGTCAAAGTTTGTAGCTCAAAGGGAAGGAAACAAGAATTATGCATTGGCTCTCAAGACCATTCTTAGTGGAATTTCAAGCCCTATCAAAGAGAACATGGGACAATGCACTTCTGCCAAGGATCTATGGATAAATCTAGAAGAGACATATCAAAAAAACAAAGAAGATGTTGAAGACCACTCCGTCAAGATTATCAAAGGTAAAGAATCTCTAACTCTTGATTGCATATGTGATGATTTTAAAGGAAAATAATATTGTGATGATGTTGGCAAGAAGGAAGATATTGAAGATACTTCAAATAAAGGTAAAGAATCTCCAAAGACTCTTGCTTGCATAGATTCAAAATGTGATGATGTTGATTTTTTCTCGAGTAAATAAGATGATCTAGAAATAGTTTGTGTAAAGTTTGATGATAGTTATACCATGGAAAGAATAGAAGAAAATATATTAGAACTTCAAAAGGAAACTGAAGAGGGTTTATATAGATACAGAAGTGATCATTTTTATACACATTATAACTATCTTTCAGATAACACTAAAATGTTTCTTAGGAGGAGTCAAAGGCACATCTTGGTGTTAAAGGAAATGCTAAAAGAGAGAAATAAGACTCAACTAAAAGAAAAGGAAGAAGAATGAAAAAGATTAAAGAATGAAAAATAAAATGTGAAGGTAGATGATGATATTAGAAAAAGTTTTGAAACTATTTTCCATCTCAAGACCCAAATTGAAGAAGCCCAAAGAATAGAGGAACTATTGAAGAATCAAATAAATGAAAAGGGGGAGTCATGTTGTAAGCTAGAAGATGAAATTGTTGACCTTAGAAAGAAGGTAGAAAATTCAAACAAATTCTTGAATAGCTCACTAATATTGGATGAGATCTTAGAAAGTCAAAGATAACCATATGATAAATCAAGTCTTGGATACAAAGGAGAAGATACACATGCTAAAGCAAGCACCTTAAAGAAGCATGAGGTAAATCCATCAAAGAAGGAATACAATGTTGCAAAGAAACCATCTACACAAGGCAAAGAAAATTTCAAAATAACAAAGCAAAGAAGACATCAAGAAGCTATTCTTGAGACACCAAAGCAAAGGTACGAAAGTATTTTTCATGGGAATTGTTATTCATGTAATGGATATGGTCACAAAGATTTTGAATGTAGATCTTATGAAAGGAGATATAATGGAATATATTATAACACCATTAGGTGTTGGAGATGTTATCAAGTAGGACACATTGTTGTTCACTGTAACACTATGAGATGCTACAACTGTAGTGGATTTGGCCACAAATCCCATGAGTGTTGGAACACAAGAAAAAAGTCCATGATGAGAACTTCAAATAGCATGGCTAGAAGAAGGAATGATGTAAGGAAGGGAGACATATTTGAAAATATGGATGCTCAAAGCTCAAGTTCTGAGGAGCAGGGACTTCTACAAAAGTGGGTGAAGAAGATAGAGCAGCCACAACGGAATGAAAGACTGAAGGGAAGCTCAAGTAAGTCATCTACTGAAGCATACACAGGTGACAGTGGTATCAGTCGTGTACATACGCAGGATGACCTTGTATAGGTCACGTACATACATGAGTTGTTTTGCAACAGACTGGGTATATGTGGTAAAGCCTTGAGAAAAAGGCTATGCACATGGATTGCAGCTTGATGTGATGGTATAACACTTTGTTGCAGGGTCTGACATTGTTTGTTGCAGGTTCTGACACTATCTGTTGCAAGTTTAAGTGTTCATCTATTGGATTATGTAAAATAAAATATCGAGTGCATGACACTAACCCGTGAGTATGGACTAATGTTGATCTATTGGTGTACATGGCTGGTACATATTTGAGTTTCATTGATATATATTATGATGTATTATTGGAAGCATATGTTAATATCATGGTGCATGCATTTTTCATGTGGATTGGGATACATATTGGTACATATGGTTGGTGAGTTGATGAGGTGATCATGTTGTACATCATTGTTGATCTATAGTTGATGCATGATTGGTACTTTTCCAGTACATTGGAAGAGGCACCTACTAGCAGTTTGATTGGCACATGTTTTATGGAGGATTTGGCATACATATATGGGATTCCTCATTTTGTGGTATTGGTGCATGGTGATGTACATGTTTGGTACACTCATAGACATCATATGCGTGATGATACTACACCATTGGTACTACTTGATTATCACAAAAATTGGCATTTGTTTGAGATACATGATTGTGCCACTTGGTTCATGATAGAGAAAGACATATCACGAGTGATATGATACATTTTTTGGCATGTTGGTTGATGCACATGGTTGGCATATTGGTGGATGCACATGGTTGGCATATTGGTAGATGCACATGTTGGAATGTTGATAAAGGCATATGATTGATACATTCCATGGCTAATATCTTTTTGCACATTGCATGATGTTGATGTACATGGTTGATGTACATAGTTGCTATGCATGATGAGCACACATTTTGTATAGTATGTACTTGGTTTATATTTTGCTCATGATTCTTTATTTCATTGTTGACATATCTTTTGCTTCATGATGCTTGGTATGGCATGCGTTTGATGCATGAACAAGTCCAAGGATCATTATATGGTAGCACAATGTTCATATTGCAGAAAAGATAGGGGATACATACCCATAGGGGGAGTCATTATTCTTCCCATGATTCTAGGAGGATATATTTATGAGATGCATACCTAGAAAAGAGCCCTATACTTGAAGAAAGAGAATAGGAGCATAATTTCAGGGGGAGTAATGGTCACAGGGGGAGTATGTTCGATGTATATCCAACATACTTCAGAGTGATATCCCATATTCAAAAGGGGAGATATTATTCAAAGGAAGATCAAAGGAATTCAGACAGGGGGAGCATCCCCAAGGAGAGTTTAAGCAAGGGGAGCAGCCCCAATATGAGAATGGCCCTTTTCCATTTATGTCAAAGGGGGAGAGTTAATCACATTGATGTGATTGATGTTTATTGATGGGGAGTGATATTCACATTGACTATTGATGTAGAGCATGTGTTATCTACATGTTGACATCAATAATTGGTTATTGGTGTTGACATAAATGTTGGTATTGCCATCAATGCCAAAGGGGGAGATTGTTGGATCATGTTGTCACTGATGCCAATGGTTTGATTGATTAATGTCAAAGGATTGACTGATTGATGATTGATGTAATATAATATGTATTTTCCTTGATGAGAATGCATAGATGAATATGGATCAATGAGTTGTCATTGATATGATGAAGATGGATCAATGAGTTGTCATTGATACATGATGAAGATGAATCGTTGTGGTTACATTGGTATATGATGCATTGTTGGAAAAATGTATAGATGAATCATTATTGTCTTATCATGATTGATAAGGTGCACAAATGGATGAACTCCAAAGTGGTCCCCTTATGGTGAAAGCCCTTATGGGAAGATGCTTTGTGGATTGAGTTATCCTAGAAGAATGGTTGGAGGACCCTTTCTCTCATTATTTTCTTATCATGATTGATAAGGTGCACAAATGGATGAACTCCAAAGGGGTCCCCTTATGGTGAAATCCCTCATGGGAAGACGCTTTATGGATTGAGTTATCCTAGAAGAATGGTTGGAGGACCCATGCTTGTATGTGGAATAATGAGATGAATATCCAGGAAATTGTTGGTGAAACTATCCTAGATGGATAGTGCTTGTCATGCCATTTTCGGTGGTATGTGGAATTTCACATAACTCCTCATGGTTTGAGAGTTATGGCTTTACAAAGATGAAGGACCCCCACATGAAGTCTTGAAGCCCCCAAGGTTAAAGAAGTCAAAGTGACCTAAAAGAAAAAATCATTATTTAAATGATAAAGTAAAGTGACAAAGTCAAGGAGGATTATTTAAATAATAAAGAGAAGTGACAAAATCAAGAGATGATAAATTAAGGTGAAAAAATCAAGTAGGGATATTTAAATGATAAAGTATTGGAGAGCCTTCTATTTATTGAAAGTGGTTAACCCTAAAAATAAGGAAAATAGGTTAAGTGACCTAGAAATGGGTTAAGTGACCTAAAAGAATAAATCATTATTTAAATGATAAATTAAGGTGACAAAGTCAAGGAATATTATTTCAATAATAAAAAGAAGTGAAAAAATCAAGAAATGATAAAGTAAGATGAGAAAATCAAGAAGGAATATTTAAATGATAAAATATTGGAGAAATTTCTATTTATGGAAAGTGGTTAACCCTAAAATAAGGAAAATAGGTTAAGTGACATAGAAATGGGTTAAGTGACATGAAAATGGGTTAAGTGACCTAGAGGATGAAAGTATAATTAATATAGCAATGGTCTCTTGTAGATCATCCTTTTTGTGGATCAATGGAGAGCTTTTTGTGAGAATATCTTTTAGAGTATTGATGGAGAGCTTCTTGAGCATTTTTGGTGTGGAAAACTTGAGAATATTGAATATATATAGGTGACTGAGGTAACCAAGGTTATCCAAGATGAATTTTAGAAGGAAGGTGAAGAAAAGAGGGCCGGAATTGAAGGGAGGATAAATTATTTTGATGATGCTTTCTAAGGTATGTTGTTTACAGGTAATATCACCATTTTCGCTATAAATTTTTTTATATAATTATTCAGACCATGAAATTGCTATTCCATTGAGAAAATATACCCAAGTATTTGTGGTAAAAAATTCATCTATTCGTTGTTGTATTTTGGGAGTTACACTCCATGGAAAATAGGGTTTGTGGCTAGTCCTGAAACTAGTCAAAAACAGGTGTTTCGGGTAAAAACGTCACAACTTCTTCATAAAAGATCCAAATTCAGTGAGACAAAATTTGTTGGTTAGGGTACAGGCTTTAGTATGTTGTGTAATAGTTTCAGATCAATGAAGCTAATATTTTATGCAAGCCACACTCTACAAGCTCTCTCTCTAGAATAAGCCAGAATTCAGCAAGGTATGTCATTTTTTCTATAAATCCTTTTATGAGAGGTTCCAAGTAGTTCCACCTGAAGGAATTGCATAAAAAAAACTGAATAACATTGTATATCAGTTTCAGATATTTATTCATTACAGGTACAAAGTTATGATTATTTCAAGTTGGGGTTGTTGACTAATCCAAAACTAGTCATGGTTGAGACAAGCAGTTGATGAGTTGGCACATACATGAGGTGTATAGTTGTTGTTCTATAAACAAAATTACTACAAAGGGGACACCAAACCTTGTGATCAGTTGTTGTTCTATAAACCAGATTAATACCTTCTCATTTACATGATTCAAAGGAATGGCCTCTGCCAATTTTTGAAATAGTCGGTGGCAGTAAGAATGTATTTGTGCAGTTTTGAAGAGCTAGGAGTAATTTCGCCTATGATATCTAACGCCCACTATTGAAAATGTCTAGAGACAATAAAAGGATGAAGTGGGACTACTACCCTTTTCTCCTTTCTTGCGCTTATTTGACAAGTCTGACAGTTCTTAGCGTGGGTATGAGCATCGTTGAATAAGGTGGGCCAGTAGTAGCCGATTCTCAAAATCTTATGAGTAGTGGTGTTTCCTACAAAATTTCCTCCAGCAGGAATGTCATGGAGTTCTTTTATCACTTTTTCAGTGTCTTCACATTCAAGGCACCTCAAAAATACCCTGTAATAGTTGATCCAGAAGAGTACCGAATTTATGAGGCAATATTGTATGGATTTTAATCTGAGGGATCTTCTCTCTCTGGGGTTGAGGTTTTCTGGACAAGTCCCATGATGTAGTAGATAAGCTAAATCCTTGTACCAGGAGTCTCATCTTGGGGAAATGTATGCTACTTCACCACACCATAGTACTATTTCATCTTCCCACCTGGGATCTTCATTTACTTGATCCTGAGCTTCAGCTGCAAGCTTGCCCAAACCTTGTCCTGTTACTAGCTTGGCGGGATTTATATCTAGATCAAATTCCTGGACTACTTCCATCCAGTTCCCTCTTCTTTACCCCATCTCTTGTTGGGTAAACAGGGATAGTACCGCGGGGTGTGGCACGATCACCTTAGTGTGATTCTTGAGGATGTAAGACTTGGAATGCTTTATGGCCTTATAGACTGCGTAGGCCTGTTTGTCTATGGAAGGGTAATTAATTTTAGCTCCTTGAATATTGGTACTCATAAATGACACTAGGACTTCATTGTTGTCATCATCCTTCTAATTCAAGACCATCGCTAGTGATTGGTCGGAGGTGAAAGTATATAGGAAACAATCTTTACTAAAATCGGGACTTCGCAACACCGGGGCCCGGGATATAATTGCTTTGATATTGCTGAATGTGTCTTTTCGTTCATCATCCCACTTGAATTCAGCATCCTTGTGAATCATATTTTGTAAGGTTTTGATGATTTCGACGAAGTCGAGGATGAATTTCCTCACAAAATTGATTTTCCCAAAAAAGGACTTCATATATTTCTTGTTATGGGGTAGCGGGAGTTGAGCGATGGCCTTAATCCTTTTAGGGTCTATGTGAATCCTTGGCTATGATATAAAATGGCCTAATAGCTTACCTTCCTCGACCCTGAAAATAGTTTTCTTAGGGTTCAGAGATATACCGTATTTCCTACACCTCTCAAAAATCTGAGTTAAGTGTTGGATGTTCTCTTCTCTATTATTGGAATAAACTGTTACATCATCTAAATACACTACCACACATATATTGGTAAGTCCTCAGAAAGAAACGTCCATGGCCCTTTGGAAGGTTTCTCCTATGTTGATTAACCCAAAAAGCATGCATTTATAAGTGAAGGTTCCCCATTTGATTCGAAAGGTAGTTTTTAATCAGTCTTCCTTCGAAACCAACACTTGGTTGTATATTGAGAAATCATCTAGCAGAGAGAAAATTTATGATCCTGACATGTTCTATAGAAGTTGCTCCATAGGAGGGACAAGATAATTTTCCTTTTCTGAAGATCTGTTGAGGTTCTGAAAGTCTATGCATAGTCGGATCTCCCCCTATTTTTTCCTCACTCGAACGAGATTTGCTACCTAGGCGGAGTGCCTAACTTGGAAAATTATCTTCGCATCTAAAATATTCCTTAATTCATGATACATGAGGGGTTCTAGGGATGGATGGTACTTTCAGAGATTTTGTTGAAAATGTTTCACTTTAGGTTTCAATAGGATGGTATGTTGAATAATATGAGTATCATATGTTTTCAAATCCTTATAGGACCATATGAAAACATTCTGGCATTGTCTGAATAATTTGAGGTAGGCTTTCCTTTCTTCTCTAGATATAGTTTTGCCAAGATTAACATTCTTTGGGTTCTCTGGGGTCCCAAGATTTACAGTTTCATGGAGGGGACAAGAGCTACCAGTCTTTGCATTTTTTGGTCCTTTAAAACGCTCCTTTAGATCAAATAGATTCTCGAGATTAGCTATCCCCTTAGGGAGTGTGTGATATTTAAATTTCCCGATGTCTTGTCCTACTTGAGGGTCAGTTTCATTTGATTGCTCCTGGAACTCCTCATCATCTATTGCTAGATCTTTGAAAATGTCTTGGTTTGTCAAAAAGTTTATGATTTGCTCGTCGCCTTCAAAAAATTTCAAATTAGAAATGTTGTTGGGCACCGAAATTTTGTAGAGAATCTCTATAGTGAATCAGGAGGCTTCATAAGCTTCTAAAGGCAACAATCGAGAAGCGGTTGTGGCCAAGGAGTCGACAAGAACGTTCTTTGTTCTTGGGCTCACAATAATATTGAAAGTGTCAAAGCATTCTATTAGCCTATGCACCTCCTATTGGTAGTTCTTAAGATGAGGCAAATTACAATGAATAGTGTTCCTCACTTGTCTAACAATAATCTTAGAATCCCCAAAAACCTTCAATTCTTTGACATTCAGGCATATGTCTTTCTTTAACCCTTGTACCAGAGCTTCATATTCGACAATGTTGTTGGTACATTCGAATTCTAGCCTATAGGATAGGAAATAGCGTCAGCCTTTAGGATTGAAAAGGATACACTCTGCTCCTAACCCTTCTTTTGATTTAGATCCATCAAAGCAGAGGGTCTAAACCTGCGAACGACAGACATTTTTTTCTTGTTCTTCATTAATTCCTCGCTCTCGGGTCTTTCGCTCCGTCATCTCTGTCGTAAGGTCTTGGAAAAAGAGGGAGTCCTCTATCAGCATCAGCAATTCCTCTTGGAAGATCACTTCATAATTGGGGTAGGGGAAACGATGGACAGGAGGGGAGCAAATTCCCCAAAGTGGGACTCACAGGAGTAATTGCCCAATACGAGGAAATTGGTAGACACGAGTTTGTTTGGGGTTTCTATATCAGTTATCGTATGTTTCAAATATCTTTCCCTATTGATTCTAATCATGTTCTTGTGTCCCTTTAGTGGTAACCATAGGTGTTCCTAGTATGTTCTAAAATATCCATTGATCTTATCAAACCAATCCCGAATTAGTAGTAACCCATATGCCTCTGGGATATCTACTACGATGATGTCAATTATTTGGATGAAATTAGGGTGTGTAGTTATCCTGATCATCACATATTTAAGTTCATCCATGACCTTGACCTAGGTTCAATCTAGTTGTATGACATGTTTCTCACTTTTGAGTGAAACGAAACCTAACTTATTACAAACTACCAGGGGCATCGAGTTAGAAGACGCCCCACAATCTACCAAACAATTGTGAAGATTTATGTTGAAGACTTCAAAGGTTAGGAAGAAGGGTGGGACAAAAGGCCTCTCCTTCCTTCCTTCCGTGTAGGTATTTATGGTTGGCTTACTCAACAGATCGGTTGAGGATAGATGCTTTTGTTGATTCTCACCGACCGTTGATTCTTCTATAGAGATTAGAGCTTGCAATAGGAAGTCTTTCTGCTGAGGAATCCTACATATATCCATAACCGATATATTAGGCTTTAGCTTCTTCAAATCTTCGACTACGTTGTAATCTAGTTTGGGAGATTCCCGGGTATGGATGCTCATAGGATTCTTACCAGGGACAAAAGGTATTTTTGGGTGATCGGAGGTTAACTTACTTTGTGAGGCCCGGGTGACGTCGGTATCTTTCGAGCCAAGTTGACTTTTACTATGTGTCTGTGCCACCGAGACTTCTGGGGGTTGTTATTGAGGCTCAAAAAGATCATCTGAAGATGTGATCATGTCGATATCCCATATCAGCATGGTTGTGTGTCGTGTGGTGTTAGCCTCTTATTGATCGAAAATATTCATGGTTGATCTGCTTGACTTTTCTGTCAGGGAGACTTCATCCAAAAAATTATTGGCCATTAAATTCATGGCATGGACCCATTAAGGGAATTCTCTTTTAGGGTGGTGTTCTTGGTGATAAGTATAGAAAGAATCAGATGCAACATTCCCCAGGTCAATGTTCAATTTGGCTAGGGGAGGTTTAATTGTTTTGAAAGGTTGGTTTCTCTTGAGGAACAACTTATAGGGATCTTGGCTTTGGTTTCCCTCTCTTGCACTCCTCTTCATGTCTATGATTTCATTTGATAATTTCTTAACCATGCATTGTAGGTCTTCTATATCTCCATTACCCTTGTTAGGAGTTTGTTCGGTCGATTTCCCTGATGGCCTAGTCAAAAGGAGACCGCTCCTGGGAGGGGGATGGGTTTCTCTTTTTACAAGAGAGGCTTGACCTTCTTTACAACCTTTCATCTGGAATTCTATAGTTTTGGCTTCTTCAAAATTTTCCGCAAGGGTTTGCTTGGCGGCTCTTTTTACAAACATAGAGATAGAAGCTGAGAGAGTGTTATCATAAACCTCGATTTGTAAGTCTCGATTTGGTTTTGTTGTGGGCTGAAATTTGTTCAAGATGGTCGAGAATATTTTATTAAAATCCTTAACCCTCTCCTTTAGGTTCATGGTAGCTGCGAACAACTCATCCATCAAGGCTCCCGTAGTAGTCTCTTCTGTAAATTTGTCGAGGAAATCATTTTGGAACTTAGTCCAGCTGGTTATAGACCCTACCAACAAGTTAAAATACCATGTTGAAGTTGAGTTCTCAAACATGTAGGGTAAAATTCTACAGACGACGTCTTCATGTTGAACGTTCATAAGCCTGATCGCAAGTATAAATTTCTTGATGTGGTCTTCAGGCAAACCTAAGGTTTCAGGATCATACTTGGGAAGCAACTTCTCCGGGTGTCGAGGAATATTATGTATTCATCTGGGGACGATGATGACATCTCCAGCTAATGAAGGTTGATGGTTTTGAATTGAGATTTCCCTTTCTTCTTCATGGTTATCATCACCCTCCATATCTTTAGAGTCCGAGTCAAACTCTTCTTCTTCTGAAAATTCATTTGGCTCGGGGATGTTGGTAGCTAGTGTTTCGGGTATCAGGTAGAGAGGTTCTTGAGTTTCGGTGATCGTAAAATCTATTAAGTCTTCTACGGAGTGCACAAAGACTTCTTCGGGAGTGCTAACCACTAGTCTAGTTTGTTGTTTTATTCAAGGAAGGATGGGAGCTAGGGACAACACACCAATTTTCCAGGTGTAGGCTCTGGTGATTCTCCTTAATTGATTGAATTCCTCGTGAGGAAGGGAATAAGGTATTTTGGGGTGAAAAGGTTCTTCCTCATGCTAGGGTGAGTTATACGTTTCGGGAATACTCAGTGTGTGTGGATTGTCTTGTGATAGACTAGCCATGCATGTGGGCTACTAGGAATCTATAGGCTATTTGAAATGATAGATAACATATATATTCATCCATTCATTCTCAGGCCCTCCTTCTAGCACCAATTTTGTTGATGGGTCTTAAATCCTTTGATTCAACAGTAGGAACTAAACCTGCCACCGAGGCCCAATTAGACTCTGCATCGTTTGAGATGGAATGGTTCTCCAGATCTTTCAATCCGACCAATTTATCAATGGGCTTTGTGTTTTCTTGTGAAGGCTCTCCCTTAAGGTAGGACTGTTCTTTTCTGTATTTTTCTCTTGGGTGGGACTAGTCTGAGAGATGTAAGCTAACATAAGCCAAATTGACGAGTAACAAGATTGAATTTCAACTACTAGGAAGAGGCTAAGGTTGGGATAACTTGCTGCTCAAGCATACAAATAGTGATTCTATACCAAAGAGTCTAGTAATAATACATTAACCAAATGAGAACCTAATTATTGTCTAAGAATATAACTAACAGAAAGAAAAAACATATGTAATCAAGGTCACATTAAGAAAAATAATTCATCTACCATAACATTCACCACATGATAAAAAAATGATTTATCTTCTTCAATAAAGTAAAGAACATCAAAACATTGCACCAGATAACTTGACAATATAATCAATTTCTCTTACTCATTACTGCATCATTCATGGAACAATAAAGGAAGTAATTCTTCTCTGAGTCCAAGGACATACATTTGATGAAAATAGCTTGTCTTTGGTCCAGAAGCACTTCTCAATTCATAGCAGTCTCAAAATAATTATCAACAACCAAAAAGAAAGAGTTCTTACAACAACCATAGACCCTGATTAATCGATCAATGTCTCTATTTATAATATAAAATTCAACCGTCCAAAGGGTTTGGATCCAATGGTGGAAAGCGAGGAGTTTTTCACTGTTGGGCAAGGTTCAATTCTCGTGAGGGCTTTACCTGGAGCCATGGGGGCACCTTGAGGTAGTGGTCGAACGTGTGGTTGCACCCAGAGATACTATAATAAATGGTATCGTGACCCATGCATACATAAGTGGATCAAATCCCACCCCCATTTCCTTCAACTTTTAAAGTCCCCGAGGTGTAGGACAGTCGGTGAGGGAGTGTGTTGTTAAGCCACTCCATGATGTTAAAGTCACCGGTTCAAAACCTGCGGGGACAAAAAATCCAACCATGTTAAGGGTTGGTGTGGCTCAGGCCAGGTGCGATCCCCGGGTGATTTTGACGGCTTAGATGCCCCTGAGTCGTGGTTTCTCAAGCCACAGGTTAATCGCGTACCCAACAAGTTCTGCACAAATTAACAAACAAAATATATATATATATATATAATTCAACTGAAATTAACGTCTAAGTACAGTTTAAAACAAACAAAAATCGCCATGTGGCATGGTCATTCGACAATTTATTTAACAGTCTATACAGGACATTTCTTGAGAAAGATGACTTCTTTAATATTCAGACCAACTGATAAACAATTCTTCACAGGTTTCAGCCCATGGGAATCTGTGTTTCTCCATCGTAGCTGCATGTACTCCTTTAATATCCATTGCATGCACTCAATACTTTTACAAACTTGCATTCAACTGTTGCAACAAGGTTCAAGATCTGATCAGGTATTTCATGAACTGTTACACTTTCCATGGCTTTGCATCGGCTATCTTTGCACATTCTTCACCCCACAGTGAGTCTTGTTCGGTGTAAAACTTGACCACCTTTCTTGAGTCGACAAACCAATCGAGGTACCGCTCTCAGAGAGCCCAAAATCCTTCCTTGCATCGATTATTTAGCTTCGGTGTTCCTTTTGAGTCCTTTGGTGAGGCTAGAAGGTGAGATTTGTTCGGTTAATCAGGGAAATTTTTTTCCTGCAAATAAGACATAAGAAGTTTAGCAATTGATGCAATCTATGATAAGACATAATTAAATTTAAAAGACTAATATGCACCTATGTATCCCACTAGTCTTAGTCATTTAATATTTACGTGATCTCTGTCTCTCCTTCGAATGACCTGTGATGACCTGGCTGAAGTTGTTACTCGTTTGGGTTAAAGGAATTATGTCGGTATATCATGGAATGGAAAATCAAGTACGACATCCATGAGCATTTATTTTAAATCATCATAGTAATTTTTTGACCTTTGGGGCTGAAAAAGAGACGTCGAAGGTGAGCGTGCGCGTGTATACCCCCAAAAGTTTGGACACCATAAAAGGAAAGTCGTTAAATGCCCTCAAAATATGTATTATCAAGCATGTAAAAAATCATTCGTTAAATAACAGAGGTCTGAAGAAAGATCGTAAGAGTCATATTAGATGTTCTCTATAACTTCGATTGACGGCATTTACATGCTATGGATTGCATCCGTCAAATAGTTGTGGTGCGTCGAGTCTTGAAACACCATGCCACGAGGAGCATGTGTTGCACTAGTATAATAGGTTTCGCTCCTTTTTTTTCTATAAATTCTGGGAGTTCTGTGGGAATTCTTACACTTATGCTGGGCTTACACTCTCTATAACCCTGGTCTGGCGAATTCATCATGGTACAATGCTACGTAGATGTCCTCCATCACCTGTAGATGACCGATATGCTACGCTGTCGCGTAATGGGATTCCCTCCAAACACGGGATGGGGTCCAGGTTAGGAAGAGTGCCAGGTCTGAGCCCCAACGTGCCTAGGATTCTTTCTGGTTAGCTTCACATGTCCTTGAAAGTCCAATAGGAGGTGTAGGTTTTGGCTTGAAGATGATTTTGGTGTCCTCGGCAGAGATTAAATATGAAAAGGGTGTGTCTGAGAAAGGTATGCTGGTAGACGCACCTTCTCAGGAGCTGAAAACATGGAGAAGGGGGAGGCCTAGAATGGATATGACAAAAGGGGAGGATGCCCGACTCTTGACTGAGCTAAGTGCACGTCCAACTGTTGAGGAGTTCATGAGGCTTCCTCACTTGTTGGAGCCAGTTGGGACTATCGACAGAGGAGACGGGAGATGAAAAGGAAGGGGAAAAGCCCCATGTATTCCTGTCAAGAGTTATGCTCAATAGTTAGAGCGGGATAAAATTTTGATACAAACTCTACCAAGAGAATAGAGAGTTGTAGCATCAGTTGGTAGAAAAAGGCCAAGAGGTACCATCGTCGCAGAGTTGTGCATGAAACATAGTTTGGCTTCAGTGATGGCTTCGGGAAGCACATGATACAATTGTGCAACTGCAGTAGGCGCAATGTATGGCAGAGGAAAATAACATAGTGCCAAGCGTGATTATTGACCTGGGGAAAGGTTTGCATGTGGGAGTGGCATAATGAGTGATCCTGTGCCTTACATTCTCCTCAGTGTTTCTTTGGAAAAAAAATCCTTTTTTTTTCTTTTTGTTGTAAAGGTATTCTTGGTTTTACTGCTACTGGGCCGATTGGTCGAAGTGTGGCTTAGTTGTATGTGATCCAAACTTGGCGGCATCCTTCAATACTAAATATCAGAATTTTTTTGAATGTATTATGCTTTCTTATGCATGCAAAAAATAGAAAATTAATCTGTGTTCTCTTATCACAAATTATTAGTTTACACACATTATTAGATCTTGCAATCATCATTGTTGTACTGTGGTTTTGTTGATAATTTTCCTTTTGTGAAATATTCGATATCGATTGATGCTTACATGGCATTATCAACAATGGATCATTAAAAAAAAAAATTAATTCTAAAAGGCATTCATTTGTAGGTAAGTATCTTACTTGGGACCTCACTCGCATCAATCTATCGGGGGTCAGAGGTCGGCGATTTCACTCTTCCCTTTGCATGGTACGTACTATTACATCTTTCTGCTAAGCCCGAATGGATGGACCTTTGGAGAAATATTTCCCAAGGCTTACTCGTAGGAAAGGAACACTTTCGTCGGCCGACGCCAATGAAAATCAACACTCTGCTACTTTGAATTCCTAGACAATTTTATCCATCTTACAACTTTTATTGATGCCAAAACTTTGAAGCATATTTGGGAAACTTCTGGGTCACCGATTCCTTCAGTTCTTTTCAAGTCCTCTTTATGGTTAAGATGATTCTTCAAATCAATTACAAGTTCAAATAAACTTTAATTAATTCAATTAGGAAACGTATAAGATTGAGTGAAGGTATCAGTTTCATAACCGAAGTGAACACAGCCGATGCAAAATATTGAGTGGTACCCAAAAATAAAAGTCATATACCTTTTAGGTTGTGTTGGATACTCAACAGTAACCTCTAAGGAAATGTGGAATTTATGAATTTCCATTAAAATTTGAGATAATAAAAATACAGATACTCTCCTTGACCTCTCCTTTGTTGTTGGTCTTGTTTTTTTGTATATGCAAGGACACCACAAAATCCTTTGGAAAGAAACAAACAATATACTTCGATATATATGGCATATGATTTAGTTTGATATACAATATAGTTTATGGGTCCATCTCCTATGCTGGGGTCGTTGATGATGACAATTATAGTGACAACATATGTTTTCAACCATGTTTATAGGCTTGTCTCTTGATTAAGTGCAAGAAACAAAATGACCTTTCTCTTTCTTGACAAAAAAAGAGTATCGAGCAACAATTTTCAATAGTTGATAAGTTCTTTGGTTAGATAGATCATTTCAGAGTTTAGATTCTAGCAGAGACATCTAACCACTCTTTGGTGTGAAAGACAAAGTGTCATTTAACTTGCTAAAGAGATAGTTTAACATAAGTGCAACAAACACCTTGAACTAGACATGCACTTCCTTTAGATGTTTCCTCGGGAGCATGTCCTTGAAGTACTCTATTAACATACAAAGGATCAAGTTGTTTACATTTTCATTAAGCTCCTCACATAAGCCAAGTTCTTAAAACTTTAGTCTATGTTAGGTGTTGAAGAATTGTTATTAAAAGGGAATAGTCTCTAATGTCGCATTCCTTTTCATTTTTCCACTTTGTAAATCCTTCAATTGATCCAAATTGTTCTTAAGTGAAGATATTAAGATATTTTGAGACTAGGAATTAAGTTAATTTCAACTTGTTCTAATGTAATGTTAGGTTATAGCATGTTTTTCTACTTTATGAATCCGATCATAGTCATGTTTTACACAAAATATCTTATCAATATTAATTACAGTTGATATATGATGCAAAATATATAGTTGGTCGGTTATCTCTATTTAAAGAACATGAAAAATCATTTAGTGATGATATGTAAAATATTATTGTATTAATCAATTACATATTTATAAATTCTTTATACTTTTGATCAATGAAGACAACCAATTAAATAAAGGCATGCCAGCAAGCCGACAAAGTGCATCCACGAACTTTGAGGTGGACAATGCTCGAGAAGGTTCATATATATTTAAAATAAAGTCCAACATTAATCTTCATTCAATTTTATATGTCGGGCATTACATTCTCTGACCCACACCAAACTGTTATCACTATGATTGGTGCCTTATTGGACAGTTGTTATTGTTGGATTACTGAGAGGGGGGGTGAATCAGTAATAGAGCAATTTAATCCTTTTTAACCAAATAATCAAAGTTTTATGTCAATGTATAATTATCATCCAATAATGAGCAATGAACAAATGAACAATCATACACATACATAGTACACCAGTGGAAACCTAAAGCGGGAGAAAAACACAGAATGCTTTTTCTTATATGTCTTGAAGAATTAAATTCATTGGAAGCACCAAATTCCTTTGTTTTCCAGCTGGAATTGGAAGGAGGCTCCAACCCCCTAGTTTCTCAGGCTACAACCTGAAGGAAGCTCCAACTCCCTAATTCTCTGGCTATAACCATAAGGAGTCTACAACCCCCTATATTCTTCAGCTACAACTAGAATGTGGCTACAACCACCTATCATTTCCCTGTCCAACCACCTTGAAGTATAAGTAGAATGATGGAAGCACTGCCACACTATCACAGTAAACCTATACCAATAAATCTGAACCATGCATCAACCATGTGTCAACATGTACCTCAACCTGTAATCAACATGTACCATAAACAAGTGCATCAACCATGCACCAACCTATACCAAGCAACCTATAATCAACCTATACCATAAACAATTGAATCAACCATGCACCAACTTGTACCAAACAACTTGTAATCAACATGTACCATAAACAAGTGCATCCAACCATGTACCCAACATGTACCTCAACGAAAATCCCTCATCAATTTAATAATCCAAATATGATTTTTAGATCCATAATAGACCTGGTGTATATGATCACATTCTTTCAAACCTTCCTTAACTTTAACAACAAGAGACTAGCATTTTCATCAAACTTTTCTTTAGTCTCACATGTCTAGTTTTGGATTAGTCAACAACCCTAACTTGAAGTAATCATAACTTTGTACCTGTAATGAATAAAGATATAAAACTGATAAACAATGTTCTTCGGTGTGTTTTCTACAATTCCTCTAGGTTTCACTACTTGGAACCTCATAGAAAAGGCGTTATAGCAAAAATGGCACACCTTGCTGAATTCTGGCTTATTCTAGAGAGAGACCTTGTAGAGCATGCCCCGCACATAATATTTGTTGAATTGATATGAAAATGTTAAAAAAAATACTAAATATTGTACCCTAACCATCACATTTTGTCTTACTTATTTTGGATCAATTATGAAGACGTTATGGCATTTTTACCTGAAACACTTGTTTTTGACTAGTTTCAGGACTAGCCACAAACCCTATTTTCCACGACGTGTAAATCCTAAAATACAAAGAACCACAAGATGAGTTTTTTACCATAGATACCTAGATATGTTTTATCAATTTCATAGCAATTTCACTATCTGAATCATTATAGAAAAAACGTTCTAGTGAAAATGGTGAGATGACCTGTAAATAACATACCCTAGAAAACACCAACAAAAGAATTTATCCTTCCTTGCATTTCGGCCTTGTTTTCTTCACCTTTCATTAGAATTTAGGATTAGATATCCTTAGTTACCTCAGACACTTATATATATTCAATATTCTCAAGTTTGATTAAAATGAGAGAGCCTAGCCTCTTATTTAAACTCTCCAAGTAGCTTCCTTAAAAACATCTTCTAGGTCACTTTGCTCACTTTCCTTATTTTAGGGTTAACCCACTTCTAATTTCTCCATTGAATTTATTATTTAAATAATTTATTTTGTATTCACTTTGAATTATAGTAAACTCATCACTTCACTTTATTATTTTCCTTCTAAAATCCCTTAAACCACTTTGACTACTTTGACCTTTTGGGGCTTCTAGATGACATGTGAGGGTCCTCCAACTTCGTAAGTCCATAACTTTCAAACTGTGAGGAGTTATGTGACGTTCCACATACCACCGGAAATGGAATGAAAATAACTATACATCTAGGATATTTTCCCTAAAAAATTCAGTATCCTTCATCTCATTATTCCACATTAATAATGGGTTCTCTTACTCCGCAAAGCGTCTTCCCTTGAGGGATTTCACCATAAGGGGACCACTTTAGAGTTCATCCATATTTACTTTTTATGAACCATGACAAAGAAATAATGATCCATATTTAAATTAAACAATCTTGGGTCCATTACCCAAAATTTTGTGCTATGGGGCTTTCTTCAAGGGTTGACATCAATGACAACCAACCTTAATCAACAATCTCCCCCTTTGGCATTGATAGAAACACTCTGATGCAATACTCAAATAATATCACTCATGCTCCCCCTAGAACCATGCCTATGTCCTTTTCATATGATAAATTTTCTCCCCCTGGAATCATGCCTTTGTCTTATGCATCTGATAAATCTTCTCCCCTTGGAACCATGCCTCTGTCCTCTGCATCTGATAAATCTACCCCCCCTTTGTCATCAATGGCAAAGGTATATTTCCATCTGGGGCTGCTCCCCTTGACTGAATTGTCCTCTTATGGTGCTTCCTCGTGTACATTTAAGACATGTAAGATAAGCATTTGAAAAGAATTCATTTTGGAGTAGAAATTACTCCAAGTCTTTGGTGAAGACATTCAAAGGCTTCCCATGGAAGTGGTTTTGTAAAGATGTCTGCCACTTGTTATTTTGTGCTGACATACTCAACTCTGATGTTCTTTTCTACAATCATTGGTTCTACATGTCCAACTTATCAATAACTGAAAGGAAGTTATCAACCATACAACCTTGGACGTTTCTACATGCAGTGGTTGTCACCTTGGGGGTAATACTGAGGTTATTGGGATGTGTGGGCAAGGTTTGGCATGTGGAGTCCCAACGTTTCATTCCATGAGCCCAATGTTCCATGATAGAGGTCCAACATCACCCTAGAAGGGAATGAAATAACCCCTAGGAGGGTACTTACATGAAAATTTATTTTATTTTGTCGAGAATTTAATTTTGTAAGAAACTGGCCAGCTTGGCCCTGATATTTTGACCTAAAATAATTATAGGTCAAATTTTGGTATAAATAAACATAAAGTGACATTAATTTTATCATAACTCTCACTTGGGAGATTGGAGGTTTGAAATGTTTTCCCTACTAAGGGTTGTTGTCTGAAATAAGGAAGGTGCTACTCTTTTAAGGCTTGTTTCTTGGCATTTGGATCAATTTATTGGAGTATTTTGACAATCTAGCATTGTTTTACATGATTGTTCTTGGTGCAAGAAAGTATCTTTTTTAATTCATCAATGTTAATGGTTATGGTAATGTTTTTGTTGCTCATACAAGATTATGACATTGGATATTTTAATTGATGCTTGAAGTAAGAAACTTAAGGTGTTAACTTTCTTGCTTTTCATTTGCCAAGTGTCATTGAATTGGTCTAGTAACTAGTGCAACTGCTAGATCCATAAAGTTCTAGCACTGTAGAGGCTTTGGTTAAGTTATTTTTCACCATGCTTTCATCCATAAAATTATATGGAGAAGAAGGCACTAGGGCCTATAATTTCCTAGACCCTAGCTACCTCTCTTCTTGTGGTCAAGAGTCTAGGAAGACTAAAGATATTAGTCCCTCTTAACCTCTTTTCCCTCTTATGTTTTGAGCATAATCATATGTTATCATCCCTAGAAAGAGTTGCCAACTTTGACCCCATTATCCCTAGAAGGCACTAATATGCATTCCTTACCTTTTGACAAGAATCATCAACCAACACTTAAACATTAGACATTTCTCCTTTAACTAACTACAACTAACACTAACTTAGTGTAGCAGACTAACCCTATTTTCTTATGTCATAATCATTGCTACAACAATCATCTAGCAGCCTTCTCAAGCTCACTTGATGATTTAAATCAACCCATAATTTGTATGAGTCGAGGTACAATCAATTAGAACTAAAGTGTGTATTTAATTGTCTATCTAATGTACATATCTGAAGGTTTACTATTCGTTGTCATTACTTTTTATTTGTTGCTATTACATTCAATTTAGACATCTTGTTAAAGGTTATTTTCTAGATGGATCTTTCCAGAATTTGTGTATGAAATAGTACTATTAATCAAAGGTTAAAGTATGACATCTTATTGTCATTTAATACATTTTTTGAAGGGTTCATTATTGCTGTCGCATTTTTTGTTATTGTTACAACTATTGTTATAATCATCTTAGGGATATTGTCAAAGTTCATTTGCTAGCCAAACAAATTCTGAATTTTCATAAGACATAGAATTATTATTTAATTGTTCAAAATTTTCATTATATTGTCTTTAAAATTGCATTTTCTAGAATATATTGCAGCTCCCATCACTCTATTTAATGTTGTTATACATTTATTATTTGCTTCATACACTTATTTACTAGCATTTTGTTACAAGTTTATTGTCTTGTTGAAGCATCAATATCATTAGTTTCTTCTAAATTACCATAATGTTTGTTGTTGTCTTGGTTAAGGGAAGGTACTTTCTCTCTTTCCCTTTGCTTCACCTTTCAAGATGTAAACCTAATTTGAGTGATCTAGAGAGAGAGGTGGTTTACTTCATACTTTTTTTATTCATCAACCCATTAGATCTTGGGATGTCTCCCTTGGAGTAGAGTCATATTTCTCCTAAATAGAAAGAGGTGCCGTGTTGAGGTGACAGTGACATGATTACCTATGTGTTGTGCCAATCTGGGCCTACTTTCCTTTAGGCTCTAGGAAAATACAGATTTTTCGATAACAAGGTTCATGTGTAGTCTTGTGGTGGATGAAGTGCAATGTGGCATCTATGGTGCTTATGGTGCAACTATTGAGTGTGATGTCTAGGTGGTGAAAATGGAACAAAGTGTGTGCAGGTGGTGGTTATTGCATAAGTATGTGTTGACAATAGGGTGCATGTGTAGTCTTGTAATGTATGAAGTGCAATGTGGCATACGTGGTTCTTATGGTGCAACTTTTAAGTGTGACATCTAGGTCATTAAGGTGGAACAAAGTGTGTGCAAGTGGTGGTTATTGCAAAATTATTTGTTGAAAATAGGGTGCATGTATAGTCTTCTAGTGGATGAAGTGAAATGTGGTATCTGTGGTGCTTATGGTGCAACTATTGAGTGTGACATCTAGGTGGTACAAGTGGCACAAAGTGAATTCATGTGGTGGTTATTACACAAGTATGTGTTGTGTGTTGTGTATGCCATGGTGATAGTAAGGCCATATAATTCTATATTGATATTGCTAGCATTATTTTTTGTGAGTTTCATGCAGTACCCTTAGCTCCCACACATACATTGTTACATGATAGGAGGCACTAGTGTATACAAATAATATTGTGTGGAAAAATGCATACAATTGTGAAGGGGTTTTGAGTTGACAATTCTCCTAGTAGGATAGGTGTAACCCCAAAAAAATCACAAAGTAATATGTATAAGAATTCTAAGTATGTATTGAGTTGACGTAAAAATCCATAAGTTGGGACTTAACAAGGATGAAGGTAACCCTAAATCATTGTTGCACCACCTTTTGATCCTTAAATATTGTCAAGGATTGTGTTTAATTATTATATTTGACTTGTTATAATTGATGTGACAACATTGTGACACTTTTCAATGTATGACACTCGACACTTGTTAAATTCACATTGTGAAAAAAATTGTGTTGATGTGGAGATTGAAAAGACACCTGTAAAGTGTGATATCGCACTTTGAAACCATGCATGTTAACAAGGCCACTTGGAAATCATACACATTAGTGATGACACTTGACAAGCCTGAATACTATTTATGATGCTTGGAAAAGAATTCATATTAGATACGATGCTTGGAAATCACTGAACATTGTTATCCTCTCATTGACAATGCTCACATTAACTTTTCCAACAAGAATGTCGCAATGTTGTTGTTCCATCTGATTTATATTATTTTATCCCTATGTTTTATCATGTGTTCAGTGTACCATTTTCAATGCTTCAATGTGCCTATGGTTAACTCAACATCACCCCACATTGATAGAGCTTTGTTATCCACCTTGTACTCGCTTCATCATCCCAACAACCTTGTTTTTGTGCAGGTACTCTAGTCTTCGACTATTTTTGTGGTCATCGGAGGTTGTTT
This sequence comes from Picea mariana, assembly GCA_032191745.1. Classification (NCBI taxonomy): domain Eukaryota; kingdom Viridiplantae; phylum Streptophyta; class Pinopsida; order Pinales; family Pinaceae; genus Picea; species Picea mariana. The sequence goes on from JASDQU010102700.1 coordinate 193,135, forward strand.
TTAAAGGGAGACCCTTAAGTGAACCAACCTTCATGAAACAATGGAAATTTTTTGTGATTCAAATGACTCTCTTCCAAGTGAATGGAAGCGTAAACCAATCATAAAGGATGAGTTCCAAACCAATCCAGTGAGACCAAACATAGACATAATTTAAATCATCATTCTAAACAACCTCTTCCTTAAACTTATCCAACAAGGTTGCAGACCTAGTTTTCATATGGATATATATCCAACCCAAGAGCTTCAAGAAGTTTATCGATGGCTAGTGACTATCATTGAATTGTCACCAAGATAGTAAGAGGACTAATAGGATATGGAGACTCAACTCCCAACAAAATACTTGGTTGTATAAGATTAAGGCCATATGGAAATATCCATTCAAACCTAAAAGGGAATGCATTGCATGACCTTGGGTTCTTAGCAACATGTCCCTTGAACAACAATTAAAATACTTGGGTGTGCCCTAACTTGCTTTCCCCCTATGTTGAAAGAAAGAAATTTTAAAAATAACTAAGTATTGGGCCTCTAGATTTTGGGATCAGTTTCTTCCATTAAGGTAGTTCTTAAAGGATATACACACCTATAGGTCATTAAGTTTAACATGACATGGCATTTGATTAGACTTGACATTTATATCATGTTTGGAAAAAAAAAATTGTCTAAGAATGCACAACATTGAAGCTCTAATACTTGGAATTGTGGCTTTCTAATATGTTCATAATTGCACTTGTATATCCAATTGCATGTTTACAAAGTGGATATGTAGGTGTTGCATTTTCATCAATGATTAGAAATATTTTTGGACTAGGGATCCATTTACTTTGTGCAAGGAATTTTCTACTATGCACTATGTAGCTCGCTCGGCCCCACTTTGCCAACTCTTAAGGTTTCGATGCTAGTGACCCTTGGAACAAAGTTTTTTATGTTATTCAAGAATGTAATGAGTGGCATCGAAGATAATATTTTCCCAATGTTCCAAAAGTGCCTTAGTTTTAGAAGTTTTAAAGCAGGGCAATGACAGATGGGAGCCCATCTGGAGCGATTCTTATATCATAACAAAAGGATGGGCATTAACCCCTAATAAAAGAAACCCTCCTCTTGACACATATTCTATTGCCATAATTGACTACTATGACTTTTCTTTCTACCCAGTGTGCCTAATTACTTTTTCAAGGTTTTCTTCAAATAATTAATTAATTAGTTTTCATTTTCCTAATTTCTAGCACAACTTTTAGCATAATCATCATCATCACCATAACCATTCATCAACATCAAATAAATAAACACTCCAATTCATAAAACACATGCCATGAAATGTGTGTGTGTGTGTGTGTACACACACACACAAACATACACATATACAAAATGTAGATTTTTAATGCCAAAATTCAATAAGCTAATATTCTATCAAACACTTAGCAACCTAGAGATAACTGTATTCATAAATTTCATAAATGCATAAAACACACATTTAGAAATTACCATAAGTTGAAATACACATTGCTAAGAAAAATAGCAGCAGAAATAACATAGTGGACAATAACCCATAATACACAAAAATTTAGGCAAAAGTCATGGAAAACCCTAATGTGGGGAAACCCAATGAGAGAGAGAGAAAGAGATATACTATTCAACTTCAGGAAATTACAAAACAACAACAAAACCACATTTCCAGCCAAGTAAAATACCTCACAGCACCAAATCTGTCCCACATAAATATGCCTTATTTTTCATGCCAAAACTTTATTGTTGTACGACCTCCTCCATACCTCATTTTCCATGCCCACGGTCAGTTGTACGGACCATTCTGTATGGCCCAGAAACAACCACAAAAATTCTGAAATCCACCTTGAAATTCTTCCTCGAAATGCCTTGATTTCCATGTCAAATCAGTACGGTTGTACGGATTGTATGTATCTGTATAGAACAACCTCCCATAGTAAAAAAATATTTTGGCCAAAAACTCACATAAAAATTTTCTCAGGAATCATGCCCTCTTTGCTGCTCACTTTCCTCTCTCAAGCATACTTAGAAAATATCTCTCAATATCCTCCTGATTTATTCTCAACATTCAACATATCTTGCGCACTACCCAATGCATTCTTTTATAATCTGAAAATGACATTTTCCCCCAAAAGTGTCTGTTCACCTTCCCAAACCCTAGATCCAAAGGCCAAGATTAGATCTTTCTTTTTTCAAGATCAAGGGTCATGATCCATACTCTCCCAAATGTCTCATTTAAATTAAAGTGGTTTTCACTTTATTACATAAGTGCTTTATGAAAATAAACTCACTTTAAAAAATACACTTTGTTAAAAGGTCACTTTAATAAAAGAACTACTTAAAACAAATTTATAAAAACTATTACAAAGTTAAGTGCCTGGTAGTGTAAATACTAAGGTAACATTTGCATACAAGACAAAACATGTGGAGTACCTCCCGAGCTAAAAGGATAACACTCCCTCTTAGCGAGGGATGTACTCGCTACCATAGCCATCATCTGGTCCCATCACACTATGCTCTATAGGAGCTCCCTCTGAACCTGGAGCCATCCACAATACCTACACAGAACTCAAACTAGAAGATCTTATCCTGGCAACCTCCCATAACCCTAATCTCACTTCATCTTGAGCATCAGTTCGATCAGCCTGGTTGATCCTTCTGCCAGTGCTAAGAAGAGACTCACTCTCTTCTGTCAGAATGAAAGACTAATACCTTGGTGCCATCGCAGTCTCAGATGTCTCCTCACACTCCTCATCCAACCTTGAATCATACATCAAAGGTTGTCCTCTCAACATATACAACCTATTCACCTGGTTACCGATCAACTACAGCTCTACCGGGTCCACTCCCTACCTGTAGATAAAGAGATGTGATCTCTTGAAAAATATGCAATATCGTACATCCTCCAAGGCTGAGACTGAGAGAAATTTAACACTCAACCCTGGAATAAAGGGAACTCTATCAAGCTCCAAGACTTCCCCAAACTCGAGTTGGAATATGACATTCCCAACTCCACATACATCTCTCGCCATACCACCTTCATTTACCACTTGTCGACCAGGACCAATCTCTATGAAATCTGGGAATATTCGAAAGATTCCCATCATCTATATAGAGGCTTCGCTATCCACAATCCATCTGACATCACCTTCGAATCCTCCTCTATCGGCACTAGAAACTAGGGTCACCAAATAAAATTCCCTTTCGAACTTTGAATCAAAGTCCTCCATGGTTGTTGTAGCAATTGTCTCAGGCCCTTCTGACTCCTTCTTCTTCTTCTTCCTCTCCAGACAATGAGAGGCAAGGTGCCCCAACCGGTTACAACAATAGCATCCAAATTTACTCAAGTCCCTTCCAGAACTTCCTTTCTTCTTGCTCTTTGCAACAAGAGAAAAATTCTCATCATCTCTGTCTGTCTTCTATTCACCACTCTGAGATATTTCTTGGATCTCCTCTTGAGTGAAATCATCCCACAGTCTACTCCAATCTGGTATATTCTCACGTCCAACCACACTCTTCACAAAGACTTCTCAATCTTTGGTGAAGCCATTTAAGGCTATCCTCATTACCTCGGAATCTATAATAACCTCTCCAACAACTGCCAACTCATATTTAACTTGAGCCATCTAGGTAAGATAAGAAGAGACACTCTCCTCCTTACCCATCTTGATATCATGCAACTTAGCCTTTAAGGCCATCTTCTAGTTATCATTCTTCACCTCAAAAAAGTTCTTAAGTGCATACCACATCTCCTTGATAGTCTTTTTCTCAGCAAAGTGTGGGATAAGGTGATCCTTCACCCCATCCAGAATAATCCTATGAGATTTGGCTTCCTTGACCTCATGAAATTCCAAAGAAATAGGATCTATTGCAGGAGATGCTACAACAGAGTTGACATAACTATAAATCTTGTTCTCCTTGAGAACGACTGACAGTTGGACTTTCCACTACAAATAGCTGGAAATTCTATCCAACCGATCCTCATATATAATGCTTGCAGCCATATTCCCTATCAAAACTCAAGGAAAACAATCACACCCTTTTGCCCAAAAATCACACTTCCCACTGTCACTCAGAGCCCAAGCCCTGATACCATGTAGATTTTTAATGACAAAAATCAACCAACTAATATTTTGTCAAACACTTAGAAACCTAGAGATAATTGTCTTCATAAAATTCATAAATGCATAAAACCCACATTCAGAAATTACCATAATAAGAAATACACATTGCTAAGAAAAATAACAACGGAAATAACACAGTGGACAGCAACCCATAACACATAGAAATTTAGGCAAATGCCAGGGAAAACCCCAATGTGGAGAAACCCAACGAGAAAGAGAGAGATCTATTTTTCAGCTTCAGGAAAGTACAAAACATCAACAAAACCCCATTTCTGGCCAAGGAAAATACCTCACAACACCAAATATGTCCCACAAAAATATGCCTCATTTTTCATTCCAAAACCGTACTATTGTACGTCCTCCTTTGTACCTCATTTTTCATGCCCACAGTCAGTTGTATGGACTATTCTGTATGGCCCAAAAACAACCACACAAATTCTAAAATATTCCTCGAAAACTATGCCCAAAATGCCTTGATTTTCATACCAAATCCATACAGTTGTACGGATTGTACAGATCCATACAATACAACCTCCCACAACAGAAAAATATTTTGGCCAAAAACTCACAGAATTTTTTTCTCGAGAATCATACCCTCTTTCCTTGGAAAACATGCCCTCTTTGCTTCTCACTTTCCTCTCTCAAGCATACTCAGAAAATCTCTCTCAATCTCCTCTCGATGTCTTCTAAACATTCGACTTATCTTGCACACTACCCAATGCATTTGTTTAGAAGCTGAAAATGACATTTTCCCCCCAAAGTGTCTTTTCACCTTCCCCAACCCTAGATCCAAAGGACAAGATTAGATCTTTCCTTTTTCAAGATCAAGGGTCATGATCCATTCCCTCCAAAATGTCTCATTTAAATTAAAGTGATTTTCCCTTTATTACATAAGTGCTTTATGAAAATAAAGTCACTTTAAAAAATAGAAGGTACACTTTATTAAAAAGTCAATTTAATAAGAGAACCACTTAAAACAACTTTATAAAAACTATTACAAATTTAAGTGTCTAGTAGTGTAAATATTAAGGTAACATCCACATACAATAAAAAACACGCAGAGTACCTCCTGAGCTAAAAATATAACACACAATTGTCTCAATTATACATTTTTTACAAAAGAGGAACATTGTGCCTAATATACAAAATGACAACAAGTGCCCAAACATGGAAGAATGACATATGGTCATTCTGTATATAAAAAATGACACTCATTGGTCACTCATTGACTACAACCACTCTCACAACTATCAGGTGCATCCGGAAAGTCAATCTTTCTTCTCTTACTCAAAGTAGGACCTCAAGTCATTTTGTGCCTTGGTGTGGTTTGTATGCTTGGAGACTGGACAAAGAAACAACATTCTTATAAGATTTTTTCCACAATGAATTAATATAATTATGAAATTATGCTTTATCATTGAAGCTAAAAAAACTCAACATATATGCTACTAACAATTGTGAGGGTATTTCCCTCCTTCATGACCCTAATCTCTTAGTTATTCCATAGTGCAACAATTACAAGAATCAAATCATGAAATTTAAACAAAAAAGCATAAAATCAATTCCATTCTTGATAAAAGAAAATCACCAATGAATGATCTCACTATGAATAACTTGGGAAATGACGAAGAGTTTATAGTAGGTGGAGCATTCAATTGGATAATTTTCTCTAAGGAAATATCCATTGTGGCACAAACTATGTTATCTACATCAGATCATGCATGGGGGGATGTGTGAGAGTGTAGTGGTGCAACCCTAGTGGATGAAACAACTTGGGTTGCAACAGGGACAACTAGTGGGCTGCATATGGGTGCAACCATTGTGGATGGATGGGATGGAATAGGTGGTGTGGGTGGTTGGTGATAAACCTCCATGGGTTGTATGAGTGATGGTAAAAACCTTGAGGTGGAAAGTGGTATCCCAAGAGCCAGGGTAGGGTGGCCAAGGATTGAACTTGGCCTATAGCCAAGGACAAGTGAATGAGAAAACTTACATACATATTTATAATATTTTTATTAGTACAAGAATGTCAAATTCAATTAAAACAATATAACAAATTTCACATTTAAACAATATCTAACTCAACACATAATACTTGTGAAGGGGGTTATCTGTCCATCCCAAGTGGAAATGGTTCATCGTCATATATACTGCAACGTGTAGAAATAAAAAAAGATTATATTTGATTTCTCATAAATATCTTGTAGAAACAAAACAACTATTTTTGAGATGTAGTTGAATAGTAACAGATAAGTGAGGTTGCCAAATAATAAGCAGAGCAATGTGCTGAAATTATCAAAGGTATCATGTACTTAGGTATGTAGTACATCAAATGAGAAGGTTTTTACTATTGCTGCATTAGTGGTAGAAAATGGAGTTGATGAATCTGTCGATTCCAAGGGTCTATTATCTGAGTGTAGCAACTACAAACATAATATAATTAGATATAGCAAAATACACACACACACACACACAGAGATATATATATATATATATATAATCAATGAATAACATAGACATGGTAAAGATACTAACCTCCTTCATGAAAATCTCATGTCTAGTGGTCTTCATCGTCCCATAACAAGTTTTCTCACAACTTGAGCATCTATGAGGGCAACATGAATACCTAGCTTGTCCATGTGCACTCTCCTAGATAGACTCTACTGTAAGGATTGAAGGACCAACAACTCTATCAACCTCACCTTTAGGTATCTCATGCCATGATGATGTTATAAAATTGTTGTGATACACTAGGCTCTAAGTCAAGGTGGATATGGATTCTTGTGTTTGGTTTATGCTTTATCAAATGCGAGAATGATAAGAACAAGGGTTAGTCCTTTTCCCAAGAGGATGAGGACCTAGCACTGGGTCACAACTAGCATTTTATCTATCCTATAAGAACCCACAACCCACCCAGTGGAATTTATCGATGTCAAAGTAGTTGACATGGAGAGCTAACATAAACTCTACCCATAGTTTCATGAGGAAATATAGAGGCACCTCCCTATTATTGTAGGAAGGTTTGTGTTGGAATAGGGGCAGACCCAGGGTTCAACTCTAACAATGCACCAACAAGACCTAACTATTGGCCCTTTCAGCAACACCTATGAAGTAGATGCAGTCTCACCCGAGGTAGCAATAGGGTGTTGTAGAACACAGGTGTCTACAACCAGAGGAATTTTAAGGCGAATTTGGAACAACAACACAAAACAATCTAGATATTCCTTGCCACTCTTAAGCTTACTTCACAAGTTATATCTCTGATCTAACACACCAGTGCATTAACAGTATATCAAAGGACAAATGGCATAACATCAATCACAGAGAACAACAAGATATACGTGGTTCACCCTCTCCCTAGGGATATGTCCACATAATTGTGTTTCTTGATATATTAAATGAAAACATACAATTCTATCTGTGCACTTAGTTGTAGATCTCCCTCCCCCTTTCTCTCTTCTCCCCTCCCTGCGCACCCAGTTGTAGGGTCGATCTTTGCACCCAGCTAAAGATCTTACAATACAGACTCAATATTTCTCTCGAAAATAATAATAATAGGAGAAATGAATAATAACCAATTATTTAGCAACCCCCTCGACTCTCCTAGACCTTTATTTATACATTACATGACCACAGTCTAGGTATCAAAACCCTAGTTTCACTTGACCCATGTTTTTAGGGATTCACTAGCCTGTTCTTCCTTGTTTTCCATGAGGTGATCCAAAGCATCCGTTGGTGTCTTTTTTTTCTTGCTAAGTTTTCCACGATCCCTCTTCTTTACTGCTTTATCTTCCTCACTCTTCTCTTCCAACAACTAGTTTTTCCTTTCCTTCACTCCTTCTCTTATGCTTCTTTAACCACTTCGACCTCTCTTTGGTTTATTTTCCTTTTGAATAGTCCTTACTTCATCTTGCTTCCTTACATAAAGAAGGACCAAAATTCCCCCAACACTCACATGTGACTCGTCCCAAGTCACTGCAAGACTGAAAATTCTGTATCACTTCGAGTGTAAACTACGCAAAGCAGTTTGTGCTTTATTTTCTATTATTCCTTTTCTTGTGAAGACTGTCTTTTATGTGTTTGGTACCCTATTCCAATTGCACCTGGTACCTAGAACCTTCTTCCTTTTATTTTATGGAGATATGTGAGGCAGTTGTTTGTCACAATACAACTTCAACCAGCTCCCATTTACCAATCCTTCTTTCCATTCTCCCTTAAGATTCTTCAACTGTGAAACTCCTCCTTCTGCAACATAGGCAACCTAAAATGGCCCTAGCCAATGTTTCCTGAACTTCCCTGGATGTTTCATGAACTTACTGTCATATAACAATACCAAATCTCCTTTCTTAAATGATTTCTTTTTGATATGTCTGTCATGGTAAGCCTTCTCTCGTTCTTTTTGTACCTGTTGATGAAATCTTGCAAGAACCCTATCTTCCTCTAAATATAGCAATTGCACAAGCTTGTCTTGAACAACGTCAGTGTCATCCATACCTATAAATGATGCAATTCTTAAGCTGGGTACTAGGTATTCCATAGGTACTACTGCTTCCAATCCATATACCAACTTAAAGGGAGTCCATGTTGTTAACTTCTTTCAAGTAGTTCAATAATCCCATAATACTGTTGGAATTCTTAAATCCCAATCATCTCTATTAACACTGCAAATATTAGTCAGCACTGTCTCCAAGATATTATTGAAATCTTCGACTATAGAATTCTCCTAGGGGTGGTATGGAGTGCTCTTCTGATGCTGAACTTCAAATGTCTAAGTCAAAGATTCAATAGTTTTATTGATTAAGTGTGTGCCTTGGTCACTCATAAGAATCTCTAGGCATCCAAATCTGGTTATGATGTCCTCAAAGATGAACTATGCAGTTGTGGTTGCACTACAATCCTTAAATGCTTTGGCTTCCACCCATCTTGTCAAACATTATGTAGTAGTGACAATGTATCTAACTCCTGTGTTCTTTCTTGATGGGTTGATAGGCCCCACAAAGTCAATAGCCCATTTCTCAAAGACCTGTAATGTTAATTGTGGTGCTAAATGAATTTCATCCCTTCTGGAAGGATTCCCTATTCTTTTGGACACATTGCACACTATGTAGTATTCCTTAGCATCCTTATGTAGAGTAGGCCACCAGAGGCCAGCTTTGAGAATATTTTGCGTTGTTTCTTTCCTTGCATAATGTCCTCTTGTGATGCCTTCATGCGCTTCTGCAAGAATCAATGTTCTTTTGGCCTCCATAACACATCTTGTCAGGATCTCATTTGGTCCCATCTTATATGACTGTCTAGCTATGAGTTGAAAATCGATAGCATGAACTACCAACTGTTTATTTTGAATGATTGTATACTCACAAGGTGCCATTCCCATGGAAAGGAACTAAACTATCTTGGTGAAGTGATCATCGACTTTTATGATGGCCAACAACTATTCATATGGTATTGTATCCTCCAAACTAGTAGGTTCCTCTCCATATTCTCTGGATAAGTGGTCAGGTCCCTTATTCCTTCTTCCTGGCTTGAACACTATTTCAAAGTCATACTCCTGAAATAATAATAACCATCTTCATATTCATCCCCCCAACACTGCCTTGTTGACTAAGTACTTCAATGTAGAATTTTCAGTGAACATTTTAAAATGTCTTCCCAGAAAATAGTGTCTAAACTTCTGCAACGCATATACCATAGATAATCCTTCTCTTTCAGTCGTAGTATAATTAATTTTAGTTGTAGAAATCTTCCTTCTTGCAAAGGCTATGGGGTGGTCAATTTATCTTGCACCTTCCTGTGCTAAAACTGCTCTTAATGTAATGGATGAAGCATTGACATGAACATTGATCTCTTTAATCCAATCTAGAAAAACCAAGATAGGCGCAGTGACCATTTTCTACTTAAGTGTGTTGAAGAACTGTTGGCATTCTTTTGTCAGTTGGAGCTTAATGTCTTTATTTAATAGTTTCTCCATAGGTTTTGTTATCTATGCATACCCCTTAATAAAATTTCTATAGTATCCAATGTGTCCTAGTGCAGTGTGCAACTGTCTAACCGAAGTGGGAGGGGGTATATCGACAATGATAGCAATCTTGGAAGGATCGACCAACAATCCCTTCTTACACACAATGTTCCCTAGAAACACTCCAAAGGGTGAGAAGAAAATACACTTTTTCAAATTAAGGGCAATCTGACTTTCCTACACTTGTCTAAAATCATTCTCCAATAGGTTCTATGATTCTTGTTTCCAACATTCTATCCAATTCAATCTTAACTTTTTGCTTGTATTTTGGATTTAGTCTGTAAGGTCGTTGGTTGATGGGTCTTGCATCTACTCTCAAAGGAATCTTTATTTCTCCCATGGGCCCTTTAATTCCCTTCATGTCTATGAACTTGGTTGGAAACAAGGCCTGATATTCATGCAATATATTTGTATTCTTGCTAATGGTAGCATCATCCCAATAGTCTCCCATATTTGCTAACTTGGGTGTTTGTTGTGTTCCAATATTAACCTTCTTAATTTTAATGGGTTGTCCAATAAAGGGAAATTCAATCCCTCTCCCTTCTATGTCTCTTTGTCCTTCAAGTTCTAAAATGTTTACATCCCTCGTGTCATCATCCTCATCAACATTAATATTGTATCATTCCTATAACTGTTGAAGAGGCACAATCCATTCATCTCCTTCTTGGGTAAAAGGGAGGTTAGGCGCCTCCTGAAATACCTTTTGTCTTATGATTTGTAAATCTCGATCTACTGTAGGGTACTGAATCTCAAATAAAAAATTAACTATAAATTTCTGAGCCATACCGTACCAATTTGTAGTGATGAGGCACAGTTCTTCTTGAAGATACCAGTTGATGGGAATAGTATCCAAGGTTTTAATGAACTTATGCACCCATTGTTCTCTAGGAATGTTGCTCTAGGCTTCCTCATAACTTTGCACATGTTCCTTAGGAAAACTATGACCTATATATTGAATTTCACATCCTTCTTATTGTTCTTAAAAGTGTGTTGTCAATATTGTGAGACATTTTACCCATTCTATGATTTTCTTCTGTGTTCCCCACCATCTAGTCGGTGTATCTTTCAATGCTTCATCCAGTGCTAACATCCTCTATTGTACAGGTACCATCCTCTCAAATTTAGCTAGAAATTTCTCTAAATGATTCAAACCATCCAATGTAGGAATATTACTTACTTATGTGCCAATGCAACAAACTTCTCTAGTCAACCTAGCACACCTCCGCGTAGAGACTTCATACATTATGTTCTGCCAATTTTCCAATGCCTCTTCTAAATCTGATGAGCATGCACTTAGACATTGCCAGCTAATATTTCCATCTGCTTTAGGATTAATGCAATCCTATTTTCTTTTTTTAATTTTATAAATGTTCTCTAACTCGTAGGCACAATCTTCTTCTCTTATAGGTTATGTGTATCTGCAGCCTTCATCTGGGTCAATAGGTTCAATGACCTTGAGGACATTACCTTTGAATGTCATTCTTCTCTTCTTTAGGTCAACAATAATTGAATTGTTGAAAGCCTAATCAATTCCTAACAACGTAGGATAAGGACAACTATCATCAACAATCTCAATCACTTCGAAGTCTACAAACGTCCTTACGAACATGCTCAAGTCTTCCAAATGGACTCACCGCATGATGATTATCCATCCCGAGTCTGATAGAGGAGTAAATCAATCTGGGTTTTCCCATCATATCCCAAGTCTTAGTTGTCATAAAATTAACTTCTAATCCCAGCTAGAGGACCACATAGTCCACGTCGTAGTCTCTAATATGAGCATTAAGGTGTAATTCCTTGTGTTTCCTTCTTCTCCTTGATACTTGATTCACATCTCTATTCATCATAGGTATTTTTCCAGTTTCATACTGTCTTACCAAGTTTTGTAGCTCCTGTACAACTTTTTCTTCTTTAATCAAATTGATACAAGTATATAAGAATTCCATTGGCTTGCTTACCTCTTTTCCTTTTCTAGCTGGAAAAAACTAATCAAATTTTGGTGGCATTTCACATTCCCTTACTTCGGGTTGTACCTTAGATGAAGAAGTTTGTTCTCCTACAAATTATTTATTTCTTCTTCAAAATTATGCCTCTCTCTCCTTGGATCAAACAACCATGCCTTCTCTGCAACTCTTCTGATCCTCAATCCTTCTACAGTATTTCCTTGAGTCACCCTATATTCTCCTGTAACAATGCCTCCTCTCATAATAACAACAACTCTAGGGTCTTCACCGCAAGGTTTTGCTAATATCAATTAGACTTGTTGGTTTCCTCCTCGTATCTCCTATAGTTTGGCCAACAATACTGGACAATCCTTAATGACATGTGTTATCACTCTGTAATTTTCCCAAGGCTATGCGTGAAGTCATAGAGGCAACATCAAAACCGCTTCAAGTCTTTGATCCAACCCTCCAAGACTCAGAGAGGGATCTCTCTATTTGATATAGATTTGTTTGGAAAGAAGATATTAGGCTATTTATGCAGAACATAGGTGTGTTTATGGATTTTTGAATTGGTTTGGTTGAGACATGGAAAAGGACCATTGGGAAAAATGGAGTCAAAGGTAAAAACAATGATGAATGAATAAGACAAAATATGACCAGGTAGGATAATCATGCTAGTGAATCCTTTGAGCTTATAAAATGGAAAAGAAGAATAAACTAAAATTTATTTCAAATGTAGAGAAGAGTATATCTGAATTCTAAATTTCAAACTTGGAAGAAAACATAGATATTGTTTTGAGCCAGCATAGGGTGTCAATAAAAAATCCCACACATTATCTTCTCATAGACAATATAGAAATAAAGCATGTGAAATAAGAAAACAATGAGTTACATCAGAGAAAAACTTCACCACTTAAACACAACACAGGAATCTAGAAATATAGTGCCTTTGTATTCCTTCATAAAGTCATTTATAGCATATGAGAATTTTTACATTTTTATCATCTCAAGTCCAACCCTTAGTTCCTCAAAAAATTTTGGCTTTATATCCCTTACATCAGATATTCAGATCCTAAAATACTGGATCAAATTTTACTTAAAATAGAAAATCAACAACTGACATAAGAAAATAGGAAAGGATCCTATAAAATAGGTCAACTCCTTATCTTGGATGGTATTCATATCCTTCAAAGTATTCAACAGGTGTGGTAAGCCTTTGAATGCTATTTGATCTTCATAAGAATTGGGATAAGTCGAAATTTCCACTTTTGGCAAAAAAATAGTTTTTTGCCCAAAAATAGGTAACCAATTTAACCTTTCCACCTTGCTAGGCGCCTTGAAAACTGGAACAGAAACCAAAAACTGATGCCCTTATTTATTATCCATCATTACAAACCATCCTCGAGGTGTATGGGTGAGAAACACTTGGATATGTGAAAAAATAGTGTCTCTCTGTCATGTCTGTTCTTTCGGTGTCTAAGTGAGGCAAAACCCAAGCTTGCTAGCCACCGAAAGCTCCTCTTTTGGTGGCTAATGAATAGTTGAAATGTTCTCCTAAGCCACCAAAAGTTTTGTCTTAGTGAAAATTAACAAAATTGTGAAATACCTTTTGTCTTAGCTTTTAAACACCTTAGGGATGATATTCTAAAGCCTCTCCATCTCGAGCAGGTTATGGAATTGTTGTAGGATTGTTAGCTATCTCGGGATCATTCAAATGGATGGCTTAATTTGCTAGGGTTTCAAGATCAATGGGTGCTTGAGGCTGAGGTATTGAAGGGATGGCTTGCAACCTCAATAACCTGACCTCTTTCTTCAAATGCATAGCTAATCTCCATAGAATATTATATTCCTTTATGATCTTGTTCTTATTTTCCTTTTCTTTAACACTTTCAAGTGCCAATATTTCCAAGGACACACTGGTTTCTGTGAAATTCTTTGATAGAGTCTTGTATTGGGTGTTTATCACATTCTCTAATACTTCCTATTGTGATATTTTCTCTTTAAGTTTCTTAATCTTATGAGATCTGGATTGCTTTGACTTGCTAGATGAGGCCTTTTCAATTTGTTGGCCTTGATCCTCCTTTGATGTAGCTGAGGGAAGATCGTCATACCCTATTGTAACTGGATCTTCTACTAGGGATACTTCTTTCTCTACTGCAATATGGTCTTCTTCATCCTCAGATTCTGTATAGGGGAGATTGAGGATCTTCTTGTTCACTGCAGGTTCTTCTACCTTCTCAGCATCCTTGCTAAAATCTAGTTTCTTCTTAGCTTTTTTAGGCTTAGAAAATGGAGAGGATTCACCAACTGCAATTGGAGAGATAGCTCTCGTCTTTCTCTTTCCACTTCTGGGAGTGGAAGAATTCCTTGAAGAAGACCCCTTTTTATCCTCTAGCTATAAATCAGTCTGAAACTCATTCCAAAATAAGAAGTGGCCTCAATCCTTGTTCCTTCTCTACAATAGCTCACAAATCAAGAGCTTAATCAAACCATGATGGGATAATCTTCCTGCAACCTTTCTTGGTTTATCCTTGACCTGATGAGCCTTCTTATTTAAGCTTCTATGGAGGTAATAGGGCAGGTTCAAGGGACTCCTACCAGTAAAGTGATTCGTCAATTTGAAATGATAAATCATTACCCTATTATATCTACCCTCACAGGTTATGTAAACAAGAATTGACTTCAGCAGGTACTCCCATTTCTCCTCCAGAAAAGACATAGGAATCTCTTTCTTCCATATCAAACACTTGTTCTCTTGTTTCAAATAAGACCTAAATTTGACCTCCTTTGTAATAGTGGTCTTGAACCAGTTTTCTCCAGTCCTTGGCAGCTTTGTCACCTCTGCTATGAGAGTTTCATCGACTAGGAACTCATCTTTTTCAATGACTAACTTTCTGCCATCAAATGTGAGAGAAAAATCTTCTGCCACCTGCTGATGAGAGCTCTGCACTTTTTTACAAAATTCGTAACAACCTGCGTCCTTGAAGAGCTAACATACCTTTGGGTGTGATTCCAAGTAACCAATATCATCAAGCTCCTTCGTCAATGTTGGTCCTCCTCTCTTAATTTGTTGGAATGCTCCTATACCTACAATTGGAAATTCGGGCTTGGAGGGAGACCACTCAGTGCAAAATTAGGGAGCTTTGTGCACTCTATAAATTCTGGCAAGAAATGGGGAAATGTGATTTAAGGTTAGCCCTGATTTTGAGGGACGTTGGAGGGTAATTAGGATTTGAAATGATAATGATCATTCGATAAACCTTGAAGGATAGGAAGTACAAAGACCATGTGATTTTATGAAACATAATTTGAAATGATCAAGTCAGGATACACTGAGATCAGATCCTAATTCCTAGGACAGGTGTAATATCTGGAGGTTTTAGGGTTAGGTAGATCAAATCATAATCATAATAACTCATAAAAACCCTCTTACCAAGTCATACTCGATAGCTCCCTTGTGTTTTTGATGGCTAACTATAATCATAACATTTCACTAAGATGAGCTGACTGTTTCAAATCTCCCTGTGATTTCGATGGCTAGGAGAGCCCTGAGTTTTGCATTTAAGCCGCTGAAATCTAGGGCTTTCGGTGGCTCAGAAGCCCTTTTGAAAAGACACTTAGCCACTGAAACTTGTATTTTGATTTTTTTGAAATGAAAACTAAATCAAATGTTTTCCAAAGTTTATTACAAGCTTAAAACTCTTTAAAATGAGCCTTAAAAATTTAGAAATGTTCTTTCTAATAACAACCTAACACCTAATCAAATGAAATTGACTAATTTATTTGAAGAGATAATAGGCCAGCAAACCAGGAATTTCATCACAAAACCCACAAATAGATTATGAAACATCAGATCTCTTATCGTTATAGGTCAATAAAATAGGCTCCAATTGGGGATGAAAGCTCCTGAGGAGGTGTCAAGAATATGAGATCTCCGGATTTCATAAATTCGTGCCTTATCCATGGGTTGATCCCAAAATTGTATTCTGCAACTTGTACCACATCAAACTGAAGATCGAAATTTGAAATTGACAAATTGTTGAAAGGGATGCTCAGGGAGCTAAGCTTATTCAAAACTGCTACCTACCCTACTGCAATCATTGCTCAGCTAGGTAATGGAAAAATTCCAATGCAACCAATTCATCAGTTGATCTAATAACTTTGTTCTTCCATTGTCTTTGATAAAACTCAGAAATAAGTTTGTTACTCATGCTTAAGTGTAATTTCCATCCTGGTTTTCACTACAAAAGATTTGATAAACCTAAACAATAGAAAAAATACTGGAAATGGAAAAGGATCATGTGTTGAAGAATTTCTCCATATATGTATTTATAGGATCAGTATAGGCTTGGCCCATCCTTTGATTTTCAAATTCAAACAATTCAAAATCATGACTCAATTTTTCACCTATGCCTTCTCTATCCTCCATCGCTTCTTTACATGATTGTGAATGCTCTAATGGGTTCTCAAATGATGCTTCTACTGAACCAGATAGTGGGGTAGACTGTCTAATCATATCCATATCATAACGATTTCTTAATTCATTTGGAGTAAATGAAACCAGACTTTGAAAACACACATTATCCAGAATATCAACTATAGGGTCATAGAATGTTTCAGATAATATTAGCATTGGCCCTACTGGTACTTCATGGTTTACACTGTGACTTTCAAATAGAATTTGACCAATATTCCCTCTCAAAATTTGAAATGAATTAAAGAATAGAGGCATTGAATCAAAATGGATCAACTCATCACCTTTTTCATGTTTCATGATTTTATCTGAGGTTTGACCTTTGAAAAGGATCAAGGGCTGCACCTCTGGATGAGCTTCTGTATCTCCCCTGTTTTTCTCAACCGATGCATTAGAACATTCCTCATTCTTTCTAATCACGGCATGTTTTTAATGTTCCCTTAACAGTGAGGCAAAACACAAGGGCATACATTCTACATTTCTTGGGAAATTTTCTGCATCATCCTCCTTGCAATCTTGTTGGGTATGCAGAATTTGATTGTCATCTGTGCACTGTGATAACTGGTGTTCTTATTCCCATGAATATAATTATGGCTTCTTTGAACAATCATCTTCAATATCAACCATATAGTCACAATTATGAAGATAATATATAAGCATATTATCTATGTAGGGGAGGTCATCAAACATGCACATCATCTCCATAGATTTTTCCACCACCACCTGATTTTGAATTTCCTCTTTGACTGTATTGTGAATTGAGTACATGAATAAATCCTTCAGTGGTTTAGGATACTGAGGCTGTGATGCTAAGTTCTTGGGGATATTTGTTCTTGTTCTTTCCAAAGTCTATGGTACATGAGGCCTTTGAAAAACAATTTCATCTTTCTTGCTAATATTATGTAGCATTTCATTGACTGTGTTGTTCAAAATATCTAATTTCACTTCTAAAGATGTCATCCATTCATTTTCTGCTCTATCCTTTTCCTCTGCCTCTAACTTTTCCCTTCTGTTCAACAAGTTAGCTTCCACATCAACTGCAATCTTTTTCATTTCTTCAAGGGTGATAGTGTTCCTTTCTCTTAATTGGGATGTCATCTCAAGATCGAAGGCATATGGGTAATGCAAGTGAGATGATCCTGGGGGTGGCCTTATATCAACAGGTATTGCATGATATACTTTTTTGAATCTTGTTGAAAACTGATGTACTGTCTCGCCTGGCTTTCTTTTCAAGTGGTCATACTCTTATAGGATAAGAAATATATTTCCCATGATCACCCATCGGTCTAGGAAAACTTACAAGAACTGATGAAAATTTATGATGCTTGCAGCTAGAAGGTTTTTAAACCAATTTTAAACTTTATCTTGCAAAGATAAAGTGAACATACTGATATAGACATCGTCATATTCAAACTCATAAAGGTCAAGGAAATATTCAAACCTTTGTATGTGTGTTTCAGCAGTAATATTGGCATTCTCTCCATCAAACGTGGGTAGATTATTGGTGTAATTTGTAGGGAGGTCATGGAGGATAGGAGGAAAATCTAGAGGTTTGTATCTATCTGGTATTTTCACAGGTATAGGAGGTAAAGAAAGGGGATTATAAATATCTGGAGTTTCAACCTGTAACTATGTGTTTCTTACATATGTGTTAGAGATCTTGACAACTATGGGAAATAAAGCAGGAGGCTTATGTCTGTCAAGGATTTCTACAGGTGTATGACTATGTGCAAGATCTATGGGAATGGGCTCAATCCTTTGAGGTTCTTCAGGTTGAAAATGATCCTCTTGAATTTCAACAATATACTTTGGACTAGGATCATGATAAGAGAGAAAGTAATTGCAGATGAAACTGATAATATCATGAATACAATTCGAGCTCGAGTACCTGGTCTTTCTAGGCTACTTTTTCATGCTTTAGGTTCTTCCTCCAGTGGATTCTTTGAATCAGCATTGTTTGGAGCTGATTGGAGTCCCTAGGTGAATGATATCAACCTTCTTGTGTCTGGTCACTGTCCACCATCAGTGATCATATCTAGAAATTTGAAGTGTACTACTGGGGAAAGTTCCCTAGAGGAGTCACCATTCTTTTATCACTCTGTAATTTGCCTAAGGCTATGGAGGTAGTCACAGAGACAACATCAAAAGGCTTCGAGTCTTGGGTCTATCCCTCCAAGACTCAAAGAGGGATATCTCTGTTTGATATAGATTTGTTTATAAAGAAGATATTAGGCTAGTTATGTAGAACATGGGTTTGTTTATGGATTTTTGAATTGGTTTGGTTGAGACATGGAAAAGGACCATTGGGAAAATGGAGTCAAAGGTAAAAATGATGATGAGTGAATAACTAAGAAAAAATATGACCAGGGAGGATAATCATGCTAGTGGACCCTTTGATCTTATAAAATGGAAAAGAAGAATAAACTGAAATTTATTTCAAATGTAGAGAAGAGTATATCTGAATTTTGCATTTCAAACTTGAAAGAAAACATAGATATTGTTTCGAGCAAGAACAGGGTGTCAGTAAAAAATCCTACACATTATCTTCTCATATACAATATAGAAAGAAAGAATATGAAATAAGAAAATAATGAGTTACATCAGAGAAAAACTTCACCACTTAAACACAACATAGGAATCTGGAAATATAGTGCCTTTGTATTCCTTCATAATGTCATTTACAACCTATGAGCATTTTTACAATTTTATCTTCCCAATTCCAACCCTTGGTTCCTCAAACGTTTGTGGCTTTATAGCCCTTACAATAGATATCCAGATCCTAAAATACTGGATCGCATTTTACTTAAAATAGAAAATCAACAACTGAAACAAGAAAATAGGAAATGATCCTATAAAATAGGTCAACTCCTTATCTTTGATGGTCTTCATATCCTTCAAAGTATTCAACAGGTGTAGTAAGCCTTTGAAGGTTGTTTGATCTTCATAAGATGTGGGGTAAGTTGAAATTGCCACTTTTGGCACAAAAACTGTTTTTTGCGCAAAAAATAGGTAACCAATTTAACCTTTTCACTTTGTTAGGCGCCTTGAAAACTGGAACAAAAACCCAAAACTGATGCCCTTATTTATTATCCATCATTACAAACCATCCTTGAGGTCTATGGGTGAGAAAAACTTGGATCTTTGCAAAAATAGTGTCTCTCTTTCCTTTCTGTGCTTTCGGTGGCTAAGAGAGGCAAAACCCGAGCCTTCCAGCCACCGAAAGCTCCTCTTTCAGTGGCTAATGAATAGTTGAAATGTTCTTCTAAGCCACCAAAAGTTTTTTCGTAGTGAAAATTAACAAAATTGAGAAATACCTTTTGTCTTAGCTTTTAAACACCTTAGGGATGATCTTCTTAAGCCTCTTCATCTCAAGCAAGTTCTGGAATGGTTGTAGGATTGTTAGTTGTCTCTGGATCATTCAAATGGATGGTTTCATTTGATAGGGTTTCAAGATCAACAGGTGCTTGAGGCCGAGGTATTAAAGGCATGGCTTGCAACCTCAATAACCTGACATCTTTCTTCAAATGCAGATCTACTCTCCATAGACTATTATAGTTATTTACGATCTTCTTCTTCTTTTTGTTTTCTTTAACACTTTCAAGTGCCAATCTTTCCAAGGCCGCACTAGTTTCTGTGAAATTCTTTGATAGAGTCTGATATTGGGTCTTTATCACCTTCTCTAATACTTCCTTTTGTGTTATTTTCTCTTTATGTTTCTCAATGTTTTGAGATATTTATTGCTTTGACTTGTTAGATGATTCCTTTGCAATTTGTTGGCCTTGAGCCTCTTTTGGTGTAGGTGAGGGAAGATCTTCATACCCTGTTGTAACTAGATCTTCTTCTAGGGATACTTCTTTCTCTACTGCAACCTGGTCTTCTTCATCCTTAGAGTCTGTATAGGGGAGATTGAGGATCTTCTTGTTCACTGGAGGTTCTTCTGCCTTCTTTACATCCTTGCAAAAATCCAATTTCTTCTTATCTTTTTTAAGCTTAGAAAATGGAGAGGACCGATCAAATGTAACTGGAGAGATGTCTCTCCTCTTTCTCTTTCCACTTTTGGGAGTGGAAGACTTCCTTGAAGAAGACCCATTTTTATCCTCTGTATGTAAATCAATCTGAAACTCATTCCAAAATAATAAGTGGTCCCAATACTTGTTCCTTCTATGCAATAGCTCACAAATCAAGAGCTTAATCAAACCATGATGGGATAATCTTATTTCAACCTTGCTTGGTTTAGCCTTGACCCGATGATCCATTTTAGTTAAGCTTCTATGGAGGTAAAAAAGCAGGTTCAAGGGACTCCCGTTAGTAAAGTGCTTCACCAATTTGAAATGATAAATCATTACCCTATTATATCTACCCTCACAGGTTATGTAAACAAGAATTGACTTTAACAGGTGCTTCCATTTCTCCTCTATAAAAGACATAGGAATGTCTTTCTTCCATATCAAACACTTGTGATCTGGTTTCAAATAAGACTTAAATTAAACCTCCTTTGTAACAATGGTCTTGAACCAGTTTTCTCCAATCCTTGGTAGTTCTATCACCTCTGCTATGAGAGTTTCATCCACCAGGAACTCATATTTGCCAATGAATGTATTTCTTCCATCAAATGTGAGAGAAAAAGCTTCGGCCACCTGTTGATGAGAGCTTTGCACTTGTTTTCAAAATTCATAACAACCTACGTCCTTGAAGAGGTGACATACCTTTGGGTGTGATTCCAGGTAACCAATATCATGAAGCTCCTTCCTCAATGTTGGTCCTCCTCTCTTCATTTGTTGGAATTCTCTTATACCTGCAATTGGAAATTTGGGCGTGGAGGGAGACCACTTAGTGCAAAATTATGGAGGTTTGTGCACTCTGTAATTTCAGAGGTGAGAAATGAGGAAATGTGATTTAAGGTGAGCCCTTATTTTGAGGGATGTGAGATGGTAATTAGGATTTGAAATGATAATGATCATTCAATAAACCTTGAAGGATAGGAAGTACAAATACCACGTGATTTTATGAAATAGAAGTTGAAATGATCAAGTTAGGATACGTCGAGATCAGATCCTAATTCCTAGGACATGTGTAATATCCAGAGGTTTTAGGGTTAGTTATATCAAATAATAGTCATAATAACTCATAAAACACCTCTTACCAAGTCATACTCGACAGCTCCCATGTCGTTTCGATGGCTAACTACAATCATAACACTTCACTAAGACAAGTTGACCATTTCAAATCTCCCTGCGATTTCGGTGGCTAGGAGAGCCCTGAGTTTCACGCTTAATCCGTCGAAAGCTAGGGATTTTGGTGGCTCAAAAGACCTTTTGAAAAGACACTTAGCCACTAAAACCTGTATTTTGAGCTTTTTGAAATAGAATCTAAATCAAATGTTTTCGAAAGTTTATTACAAGCTTAAAACTCTTTAGAATGAGCCTTAAAAATTTAGAAATGTTCTTTCTAATAACAACCTAACACCTAATCAAATGAAATTCACTAATTTATTTCATCACGAAACCCACAAATAGATTCTAAATCATTAGATCTCTTATCGTTATAGGTCACTAACAACATGATCAAACGAGTTACAATAGCTTCAAGTAGTATAAGGGTTCTAACAATCCCTTTACAAATGTTTTGGTTGTGCATAGTTATAGAAAATAATTTGACCTCGACCTCGACCCATACCTTCTTCTCGTCCTCTTCCTCTGAATCCACTACGAGGGTTGAAGTTTCCTCTACCTGGGGATTTGAACTACGCATTACTTCCTTCTTGTTGTGTTTCTCCTTGAATCCTATATGTATTTCTTGATATTTCATGCATAAGATTGTAAGCCCTACAATCCTGCTCATCATGCCCCACAGATTTGCAGAATGTGTAGTAAAGATTGGTAGGTGTCTGGATATATTTTTTCATATAATAGCATTCACCAGGGCGATGTCTAGTTCTACATACCTTGCACCAGGGTACAGTTGCCTGATTCAAAGGACTGGGTGCTCCAGAGACCAAGTATTCATGGAATAAGGGATAATTATCTTTGTCATGTCCCTCTAATTTACATTTGATACACCGAATATCTCCTCTTTTCACTTTTCCTTTGTCCTTCTTCATATATTCAACCTGTAAAGATAAAATGGTTATCTGATTCAAGATCTGACTCATACTTGGGATGGATTATCCTACAGGGGCTGCTTATAATTTCATGTCAATCTCCAGCACTTCAGCCTATGAGGTGACCTTGTGTTGCATCAGAGTAACCCTAATGTGTAGCAGGAGGGAAGTGATGAACCATTCTTTATTCTATTCATTTGGGCTCTGAAAAATTAAATGGCCTGTCAGGGTTTTAAAACTCTGATCAAACTCCCAAACAAGTTCAGTTAACTTCTTCTTGATTTCTTTCAACTCTGTAATATATTTTGACTCTGACTTAGGTTTCTTGAATTCTACACTCAATGCAGTCTTAATGTCATTCAATAGTTTAGGTTGTACAGTTTCTGAAGAAAAATTCATGTACCAACTCAGTGCATGGCCCCTCAAGGTGGTACTAAATGGATCCCTCTTGATAGCTTCGTCGATGGCTTTCTTGATCCTCCATAAAAAATTTCATAAGAACCAGTGTTGGTCTGGATCTTCAGATCCATCTCCTCTGAAGATGGGTAACCTCATTTCATTTGCCATAGATATTCCTTTATTTTTTGACTGAGCATGTACTATACTTATTGTAACACTACTCTAATGGCTCTAACTACTTTGGTTACTCTGGTTACTTAATGCCTCTAAAACAATAGGAGGAGTGATAGTACTTACTTCAACAGTAGGCACAATTCCTTAAGTTTTTGGCTATCCTTCGTGAAGTTCCTCAACCTCTACTTCTTCTGTTCTTGCGGATTTTGAATACTCTTTGTCTGTTACATCTGCTTCTTCCCCACTATAGGATCCCTCATCTCCGTAGGTTTTCTTCAATAGGTTCGCAAGAGGAACCTCTTTGAACAGTATCCCACTACGTGTGAGTCCAACCTCTGTGTCATTGTCACTGTCTGAATTATTGAACATTAGCTTCATTGTATCTTCAGGATATTCTTCTCGTGCAATAACATCTTAATCCTCAGCTTTAAAAAGTGTATGAACTTCCCTCTAGGTCCCTTAAAGAAATACATCTATGCTTTACTATATGATTCTACTCTATCAATATAAAACTTAGTAATGTACACTCCAATAGTGTTATCAAACCAGAAATCCACTTCTCTAGACACAACAATATCAGATCTCTTGACTTTCTTGATATGCGTCATTGTCCAAACCATAGGTAGTCTAGATCAAATCTCAAAGTGGGTATCTGCTAATTTGGCTAACCACTCATATAATTCCTTATGAATTCCTCCTAATAAAATTTCATGCATGTCGGTAAAGATGTACCTTCCCAACCGGTCTTATGTACTAATTCTAGGGTTCTTGTTATGCGCTTCAGCAAAATCCTTTTCTTGTTCTTCTATCCACTTATAAATCTTTGTCTTCGATGAGAACCACCTTTACATTCCCTAAAGAATATCTTGTTCTCGACAACAAAACCATTTGTTGGCACAAGGGCAGACCCAGGGTTCAACTCTAATAGTGCACCAACAAGCCCTAACTGCTAGCCCTTTTGAAAATACCTGCGAAGTAGATGCAATCTCACCCGAAGTAGCAATATGGGGTTGTAGGAGATAGGTGTCTAAAATCAAAAGAAATGCAAGGTGAATCTATAACAACAACACACAAAAATCCAGATATTCCTTGCCACTCTTAAGCTTACTTTGCAAGTTATATCTCTGATCTAACAAAAAAATCCATTAACAATATATCAGAGGACAAATGGCACAACATAAATTACACGGAACAACAAGATATACGTGGTTCACCCTCTCCCTAGGGTTATGTCCACATTACTGTCTTTCTTGATATAATAGTTGAAAACATACAGTTCTATCTACCCACTTAGCTGCAAATCTCTCTCCCCCTTTCTCTCTTCTCCCCTCCCTGAGCACCCAGCTGCAGGGTTGATCTTCGCACCCAGCTAAATATCTTACAATACAGACTCAATATTTCTCTCAACAAAAATAATAATAGAAACAATGACTAATGACCAATTATTGAGAAAACCCCTCGACTTTCCTAGACCTTTATTTATACATTACATGACCACAATCTAGGTATCAACAACCTAGATCCAAAACCTTGGGTTCACTTGACCCATGTTTTTAGGGCTTCTCCATCCTGTTCTTCCTTATTTTCCATGAGGTGATCCAAAGCATCCGTTGGTGTCTTTTTCCACTTGTTGAGTTGTCCATGATCCTTCTTCTTTACAACTTTATCTTCCTTTCTCTTCTCTTCCAATGACTATATTTTCATTTCTTGTGCTCCTTCTTTTCTTCTTCTTTAACCACTTCGATCCCTCCTCGATTTATGTGTGCTACACGCAGTTCTTACTTCACCTTTCTTCCTGAATCTTCACTTCCTTACATAACCAAGGGACAACCGTTTTTCAACAACCATAAACCACCTATCCATCCAATTCTCTAAAAATGGTCAGTAGGTGCACTAGTCCATACAAATCTGTCCCTTTGTGACTGATGGTTGTACTCCAGTTCTAGGATCAACGAACAATGTATATTGTGACATATAGGGGAACCAAAAGATGATTATGTATATCATAAAAATGTATTCTATAGTTATCTTCCCAAAATTGAAAACAATGTACATGTATTGGGAATAGAGTAGGGTTCCAGTCCCAACCCTTTCCAGGAAAATGATTTTCATCACATATAGCATCTAATAAATAGGCATACATATAGTTTTAGCCCTGGTGCTCACTTTGCTTCCTTGAAAAGATTGGTAGAAGGTATTTGTTCCCGATTGAAAATGTGCCCTTTATCTACCACATAATGCAATATTGGGGTCGATTATAACATGAAGTGGGTGCTCTTCTCTTATTTGTACATCCTACATATCATGGCTGCAAGTAACATGTAGGGTTCTTTCATATGATGAAAAAAAAATAATTTTCATCCTTTCATAGCGAATGACACACCTTTCTCCCACTAATTATGAATTGTGGATTTTTTTCTTGTGCAAGAGGGTTCTCTGCAACCCCTCTACCTCTTTACCCCAAATCCTTAACCATGTTAACTTTGGACATATTGTACGATTATGGATGATATAAGCACATATGAATTCACAGATCATAAATAATTGCATTATCTATTTATTTGAAACAATACTTGTTTATTGGACAATTCAATTGTAAACAAATTGAATTAAAAACTGAAGCACTCCTTGCATTATTCTTTGGCAATAAAAAAAACAAGTTTACTACATCAAAACTAGATTTCACTTCTTTATTTACCCTATGCATATTGTATTCAATGCTATGCATAGATTCCATCCTATGGCCAACGTGAAATAGCACAATGCCATTAATGTCTTTCGAAAAAGCTACTCGGGAGAACGTGTTCAGAGATGGGAGCTTTCAGAAAATCCTTTTGTCAGGGACTATTGTTTCACAAAGGATCTTTCCTGAGAATATTTTCAAAAGAATGGGCTTTCAGGATACAAATTTTCTGGGAACAATTTCATCGGGATAAGCTCACTTGTAATAGAAATCATACTTTGCGTTACCAACATCCCGATAAAAAATATCCAAAGAAGGTAACTAGATATGTCATTCGATCTTTGAACTTCAGAGGAATCCTGATTACAATGACATTTGTCTTCCCAGTTAGGAAAATATGATTAGTGTGTCCTGATAGCTTTCAGAGTTATACATTTACACAAGAAACTAAATTATCATTCAAGACTCAATCTTCAAAAGGAGCTTAAGAACTTTTCAACTCTGGAAGACAAAAAAAATTAAATTCGGAGAAAATCTATGTGCATTGTTATTTTGGGCAGAAAACCATCAATTAGTGGATATTACACAAGGACAATTATGGTTCCCCTGGAAATACCCAGATTAGTTATAAGTCATAGGTTATCTGTGCTTTTCTTATCTTATATAAAAATTTAGTAGGGAGGCTATTTAATTTCTCTTAGGCAAAGAAATTCAATGGAAGGTTGTTGTAGGCACAACACCACCCTCACCTCTCATATAAATAAATGGAGGAGGGAGACATTTATGAGTTCATAATTGATCTTATGGATTCATCCATCACTCACTTGTATTAGAGACGTGAGGAGTGAAGTGTCCTAATCTCTCTTTCTCTTTGTACTCTTCATTGCATTATTCCTCTTTATCTCAGAGGTTTAGGTTTCTTAGAGAAATTGAAGGGTAATTCTAGGATTAAGGTTTCCTAAAGAAGGAAATGAAGCTATGGTTTGTGATAAACCCTAGATAATAAAAGAGACAATCTTCTCGTAGCCCTTGTAAGATAAGACTGACTAGGGTTTTGGAAACCTAAGTGCTACTTGTTATGTTTGTTGAAGAGGAGACGAGAATGAAATTATTTACACACTAGTGGGATGAAACTCTAGAATCAAAGGAAGATCTTTGATTAAGGAACTAGCCTTTTTTAAGAGCGATTCTTAGCTAGGAAAAGTTGGTGGCTAAGGTTTTCATGGTTTCCCTAGCTAGGGTTTGGAGAGATTGATATTGTACTACCTTGTGATAAACTATGAGTATGTACATGTACTTCATCTCTTGTATATTAATGAAGTATATTAACTATCAAATTATTATGTACTGGTATATCTAATTTTCAACTTGTGTTTTCTTGTTGATCGACTAAATTCCAAAATGTGTTGATCCTATTGATTTGACATAACATATGATTGAAAATTTTATGAGATTTAACATATATATTGAAGATAAGAGGGAATATTTACTTTTGCAGAAATTGTTGCAATAAAGTTATTTCATATCTCTGATACTGTCATGAAAAAAGTGCAACATGTTGACATTGAATTACACATGTTCAATATCTTTCTTTTGACATTGAATTACTAAAGTTAACTGAAATGAAGTATTTATTTGTTTTTCTTTGTATTAACTATATATTTGAGACTATCCTTAAAGTTGAAATATCTTAGGGATTAGATCTAGGTAACCTCTAAGGAAAGGTGGAATTTATGAATTTCCATTAAAAGTTGAGATAATAAAATTATAGATACTCTTCCTAAAATCTCCTTTGTTGTTGGTCTTGTTGTTTTGTATATGCAAGGACACCACAAAATCCTTTGGAAGAAACAAGCAAGATACTTCGATATATATGGCATATGATTTAGTTTGATATACAATATAGTTTAGGGGTCCATCTCCTATGTTGGGGTCATTGATGATGAAAATTCTAGAGACAACATATGTTTTCAACCTTGTTTATAGGCTTGTCGCTTGAATAAATGCAAGAAAAAAAATGACCTTTCTTTTTCTTGACAAAAAAAGAGTACGAAGTAGTAGTTTACAATAGACGATAAGTTCTTTGGTTAGATAGATCATTTCAGAGTTTAGATTCTTGCAGAGGCATCTAACCACTCTTTGGTGTGATAGACAAAGTGTCATTTAACTTTCTAAAGAGTTGTTTTAACATAAGTGCAACAAACACCTTGAAATAGACATGCACCTCCTTTAGATGTTTCCTCAAGAGCATGTCCTTGAAGTACTCTATTACCATACAAAGGATCAAGTTGTTGACATTTTCATGAAGTTCTTCACATAATCCAAGTTCTTAAAACTTTAGCCTATGTTAGGTGTTGAATAATTGTTATTAAAGGGGAATAGGCTCTAATGCCGCATTCCTTCTCATTTTTCCACTTTGTAAATCCTTCAATTTCTCCAAATTGTTCTTAAGCGAATATATTAAGATATTTTGACACTAAGAATTAAGTTAATTTCAACTTGTTCTACTGTAATGTTAGGTTATAGCATGTTTTCTACTTTTTTAATCCAATCATAGTCATGTTTTACACAAAATATCTTATCAATATTAATTACAATTGATATATGATGTAACATATATAGTTTGTTAGTTATCTCTATTTAAGGAACATGAAAAATCATTTAGTGATGATATGAAAAATATTATTGTATTAATCAATTACATATTTATAAATACTTTATAATTTTGATCAATGAAGCCGACCAAATAAATAAAGGCATGCCACCAAGACGACAAAGTGCATCCACGACCTTTGAGGTGGACAACGCTCGAGAAGGTTCATATATATTTAAAATAAATTCCAACATTAATCTTCATTCAATTTTATATGCCGAGAATTACATTCTCTGATCCACACCGAACTGTTATCACTGCGACTAGTGCCTTATTGGACAGTTTTTATTTGTTATATTGTTGAACAAGCCATGACAGAGTAGTTAAAGCTACCGAAGTATTATTCAAAGTTGAAGCTACCCAAGTATTATTCAAAGTTGAATAATTGTATAAAATGGAGTGGTCATGTTGTACATGTGTTCATTGATATTCCCATCGACAACATGATTTTCTTAATATGGAGTTGAATTTTAGATATAGTGGTGTTAGTTCACATTCAAGGTTAGGAAAATAATGCATGAGTTCATGCAAGGGTATTTTCTTAATGTAAGTATTATTCAAAGTTGAATAATGGTATAAAATGGAGTGGTCATGTTGATCCAAGTGGATATCGGTGGCTACCCACCTTTTCCAACTGGCTCAAAACAATTTTCTAGCAATTTTGGTAATTTACTATTTTTAGTAGTTTTCACTTCTGGAGCCATTTTGAGGCCCTAAACGATGTTTTTTTGGAAACCAGGTTTGTAATATGGAAGTTCCTTTGATATTGCACCTAAAATGAATCTCCAACAGGCTATCATACACCTAAAACGAATATCATATGAAAAAGTTATGACCACGGGAAGTTGATGTACTAACTTACCCAAACGGGGCCCACATGACTTTTGGCGCTTCATCTCCTAGGGTTAGGTTTTTGGATGTCTAGGGTTTTTGACATTCATTTTTAGTGTAAAAATGCCTTTAGATCCTCGTTGTAATCATATTCTTGCGAATGCGAGTAGCCATCACATCTCTTCTCAGAGATAAGATGCCTCCATTCTAGCGAGGCTTTCACTCTGTATTTTTATAGTCTCTGTACATTTATTTCATTAATAGAAATCGTGTATTACTGTATCTCTCTATTTATGGTTGCATCTCTGATACATTTTTGTTATATTATTGGGTATCCATGATATCTCTATGCATTTCTTTATTATATCTCCACTCTCATTTCGTGCTAAAAATAATTTGGATCGCATGTTGTACATGTGTTCATAGATATTCTCATCGACAACATATTTTTTTTAATATGGAGTTGAATTTTAGATATAGTGGTGGTAGGTCACATTCAAAGTTAGGAAAATAATGCATGACTTCATGCAAGGGTATTTCATTTTCTTAATATATATTTTGGTATAATGAAAGTAAATTAGGGGAGAACAACTTTAAAATTAAATAGAACCAATTCTTTAATTGTTATTATTTTTTGTTCAAAATGATAAATTCTTTATAAGAGACGTATTGGAATTTGTAAAGTAATTTATGAAAAATGAGAGGATAAAATAAATTTTAAAATAGGGTGAATTTTTAAATGCCCATAAAATCACAACTTTTGATTTTTTTCCAAGTGTCGCGACCACGGTTTTGGATCAATGTCAACCAAGGGTTCAAGTTGCATTGAGAATTGTTGAAGTAAAGGTTGGTTATAAGGTTTCAAAATCTCCATGTTGAACAGAAGGTGAAGACTCAAGAAAGGTGGAATATATAGATCAAAGGATGTAACAACCCTAATTAATTAATTAATTATCATGATTAAATATTCATTTAATGAATATTAGTTTAATAATTAATTAATTAATTATCATGATTAAATATTTTTTTAATGAATATCAATTTAATAAATTATATTTTTTTTGTTTGGAGACTTATCTTATAAAATAATTGTGTCGATAGATGGACCCATTAATGGAAAGGGGTATGAGGTGGTTGAGACTTAATGGGGGGATAACGTGGTTGAGATTTAATGGGGGGAGAAGGTGGTGGATGATGGAGGAAAGGGAGATAAGGCAAGTAGAGCACTCAGGAAGGGAAGCTCTTTTGCGGGGTGAAGATATTTTTAATTGAGGGAGAGGGAGAAGAGGAAGTGTTGGACTACATATGTATTTCTGGTTTTACTGGAAGCTTGCTTGAGGAGTTTTCTTGAGGAATTTCAAAGGGGGCACCTGTTTCTAGGAATTTTGGGTTCAGGGACCAAGAAACCGTAAGGAATCCTGGGACTAAGGAGTTGGATAGCCTGTTCCTAGCTGGCTGGGAGGTTAGTCAGTTTTGGGTAGAGCTTCAGCTTGGACAGAATTGGAAAACAACATTAGTTTGAGGTAATTATTATCATTAATATGTTGTGTTCATTATTGTTATGCTGTTCATTTTTTTTACTATGTTGAATATGTTATTCATTATCATGCTGCTAAACATTTAAATTTTGTTGAAAAATGAATTATTATTATGCTGAATAGAGAAAAAAAAAATTATGGTAGCAATTCTATATTTAAATTTATGTTTCTTAAGGCTCTGTTTGTACAGGCCTTACACATGGTATTAGAGCTATAGTTTAGAATCTGGGGCCAAGGGCCTACCTACTGATCCAGATTTATGTAGGAACACAATGAAATACAGAAATACACATAAACATAGAGATGCAGTGAAAATAATACTTCATTTCATTAATAACAAATGACTGAAATATGCTTACAGACAGAATGGAAATAAACTAGCTAGGGCGCTGGTAGCTTATCTCTGAGAAGAGATGTGGCTGCTACTCGCATCCGTGAGAAGATGATTACAATGAAGCTCTAGAGGCCTTTTTACAATAGACAATAATGCCAAAAGTCATAGACATCCAAAAACCTAACCCTAGGAGATGAAGCGCCAAAAGTCATGTGGGCCCCGTTTGGGTAAGTTAGTACATCAACTTCCCGGGGTCGTAACTTTTGCATACGATCTCTGTTTTAGGCATGTGATAGCTCGCTGGAAAGGTATCGTCGAGGAGATTCATTTTGGGGGATCAATCATGCCTTTGGCTATCATTGAGAACCTCGATCTCAAAAAAAAACTTCATTTAGGCCCTCAAAATGGCCCCGGAAGTTAAAACCTACTAAAAATAGTAAATTGCCAAAATTGCCAGAAAACTGTTTTGAGCTAGTCAGAAAAGGTGGGTGGCCATCGATATCCACCTAGATCACCTACCCACCCATCCTCTTGACACATGACATAGCTTTCCAACAACCCTGAAAACCTGCAACCTGAAAACCCTGGGAAAAAGGGCCTTGAAACCCTTTAATTAGATATAAATATGAGCTCAAGCTCCACTCAACCTGCAAACAAGGGCACCAAGCCTATTCACACCTCTCAACCTAAAAACAAGGGTACCAAGCCTATTCAAACATGACCAACAAAACCCTAAAAAAAAAATTAAAAAAAAAGAGGGAAACCAAGCCAAAACAAAAAGCTACCTTGAATGGCCTCTCTCAAAATATTACCTTCTAGTCACTATCTATGTTTATGAGAAGATAAAATCCACTCTTACTCCTACGATAATAAATAAGGGAAATTTGGATGACACAAGGAAGGATTGTCGTTCCCTTGTTTAGAATACAATAATCTATGTTGTAATAAAACATAAAACATCTGATAGTAAACATTTAAGACCATACTCTGGATTTTCAAATACTTGGATTGTCCAAGGTTAGACATAATATGTACAAAGTTTTCAAATATCGTCAGCAAGTCCAATTGTTTCAAGCCAACGATATCGACTATCGTGGCAACTTCTCTACACACTTGGCTTCATCACAGGAAAAGTAGTAATATTGTAGCTGTGCATTGACAACCATGAACGAGTATTTGTATCCCTCGATTGATGAAAGAGAATCCTTGTCTGATTCCCCGTACTCGCAATAAATATGGATTAGATTAATCTTCTACCACAAGGCCTCCCAATCGACCTCTTCCTTCTTTTCATTATTCTGAGAAATATAACGATAATGGTACACCAAATCCTTCAATATACCTAATGCCCAAGCACAAATCCAAGTCGAGGAAAGAGCCCACAGGTCACACAAAGCCTAGCGTTGAGCACCAATCCCGAGACCTATCTTCAACACATCCCATAGTAGATCCCGACGTAAAGCCCACAACCACGAAGGAGGAGAGCTCACAAGGGTGCCAGTCCTTCAACACAGAGCTAAGCAGCAAAGTCAAGATCAAGAGCCAGGCCAATGAGGACACGAGTCTAAGGCACAACGCGTCCCTCAAGGGCCTTAGACCACTCGGCCATCCTGAAACTTAGAGCCCATGGGGCATAAGCCTGTTCACCAGAACCTTATTGTTAAAGAACTCTGCACTTTTCCAAATTTCTTCTATTTAAATAGCAGAAAGACTCAAGCCTGAGAAATAGAAGGCCACAAATTAACACGATGAAGGTTTGACACCTTCCAGTCATTTCCAAGTCAAACTGGAGACTAACAAACCTACTAACATCAAATGAAAACCTTTACAATTAAAAATAAATTTTAGAAACTAATTCACCATTGTCTTTCCGGGTATAGACAACCCACAACAGTGCTGACAGACACTCAACATTGGTTTTTAAGATGTAAGTATTAGACCTTCTTCCTTCTGTAAATGCATTTTCCTTTGTGATTAACTCACTAAGTGGCTGGATCAATTTGGTCAAACCTTCAATACTGGCATGTGCACCATCCCCAAGTGACCAAGGAGATGGGTATAATCCTACAACCCAACGCTAATCATTCGATACTGAGTGCCCAAGTTCCACTAGCATCATCGAATGCCACAGGGAATCCCACAGGGGCGTTTCGTTATCACAGCGCAAACGTCCAGGAGAACCCACGGCTCCATACCCATCGAGTTCTGTTCCATTTCCATATGCACGAGCTTTACTCTGTGTGTAAATCTACTACACTACGCAGCCATGGTAGAGTGAGGGCGAAGAGACCTGGGCCACAGTTGCAGAGTGGGAGAGGCGGTAGAGGAAGGAGCATTGTGGAGGGGTGTAGGGTTTGGGGATGGAGAGCTCGGGAGAGTGCATGTAGGGTTATGGGTAGTGATAACCTTGGGGGGGGGGGGTACGTGGGCCTCGTGCGAGGAGCCACGATGCCCATTTCAAAATTTAATTTATTTATTTATTTATTTATTGTTTTAATTTAATTATTTTTATTTTTATTTTTTTATTTTTTATTTTTTTTTATTGTTTTAAATTATTTATTTATTTTAATTTGTTTTAATTTTTAAATTTTAAGGCTTAATTGTTTCAAATTTATTTTAATTTTTAAATTTTAAAAGCTTAATTGTTTTAATTCAGTTTAAAATTTAATTAATTTGAAAATGCATTGGTTTTAAATTGGTTTAGAATTTTAAATTGAATTATTTCACTTAATTAAGTGGTTAATGAAAGTATGTAGGTACCTAGTATTGATTAATGTTAATAGGTGATTAATAATATGAGTAATTAATTAAGTGATTAGATGTTAATATGTACATGATTAGGATACTAATAATAATATTAAATTTTGGATTGGATTAGATATGTTGATTAAGACTATTGAAACTTAGGTTAAAGTTTAGTCTAGGTTAGTAGGTTTATAATAATTAATCAACATTATGTTCAAGATCACCTTACCTAGTTTTAAAGAAAAATTTAAAGACTTAAACCATGATAAAGGAGGAGGGGGCTTCATGCACGCTAAGAAGGTAAGTTAGAGAATTTGGTGAGTGTGGCGCAGTGCTAGCGTAGATAGCAAGGCAAAAGAGTCAATAGTTTTCTTAGGCGAAGACATTGAGCTTAGAGGCTTTCGACCCTGACCTAGCCACTTACCATAAAGAAAGTAATGTTTGTTTATAGACAAGTTAAAAAAATACTTACGCCTAACCCTATGTTTTCAAGTATAAGTTGCACGAATGTGAACTGCCTTAGACTCTTCCCTGACACACATTTGGTTTGATGCAGATTCAATTATACAGGATGGTTAGGACTCAAGGAAATCGAGGTCGAGGGGCATCATCGCAAGGACAACCAATGCCGTCACCACCATCGCCTGAATTAGCTCTCATTTTGCGTTCTTTGGAGGCTATAAATGAGACTTTAAAGGGGCATCAGCCAGCAGGGATCAAAGTAGAACCCCCAGAATCTAGAGTGGGTAAAATTGAAGCGTTGATGGATTCAAAGAGAGGAACTCCACCCGTGGAAATCACTAGAAAACTGCAGAAGATCAAACTTCCATAGTTTGTCGAGGATCATTCAAATGAATGTGTAGAGGCATGGTTGGAAGGAATGACACAATGTTTCACCTTAAGAGACTATGCTTCCACATTAAAGGGGAAAATAGAGATCTTTCAGTAGAGGGACAATGCCTTGAACTAGTGGGGAAACCTAGAGAGGTAGTTGAACCTTACCCTAGACACCATCTCTTGGGAACTTTTTAAGGAAAGGTTTCGAAGGAAATATCTACCAGCTTACTATGAGGTACAACAGGTGGGAGAATTTCATTCTCTAGTACAAGGAAATAGGACCGTGGAAGAGTACGATATCAGGTTCATGGAATTGGTAAAATATGTTTCATACATGGAGAATGATCAAAGACAGGAAGAACACTTTGTCTATGGGTTAAACCCTAATATAAGGGCCATGGTATGGATGTGGAAACCGTCTTCATTAGCGGAAGCAGTTCAAAATGCACGTTATGCTGAGGAACACATGATCTTAAATGGAAGTATGAGATCAACCTTTCTACATCATCTTGGATTCGTGGGGAAGGCCCCTAGGACCTTCTCAAGGGGAGGGATCTCTAGGACACCTCCTTATGGTAATAGAATTGCACCAAGGAAAATTTTCACAGGTATATCGATGGAAGCGAGTGCAACATCCCTTTCTTCACCAACGACACAGGCATGTCCATGACCTTCTCAGGGAGAAACTAGTAGGGGCAGGGGTTCTAGGGGAAGGAACTCATTTCAGAGACCGTCACAGAGCAGTGTGCAGGTTCCATCTCGTGTTACATGTTAGGGATGTGGAGGACCCCATTACCAGCTTGACTGCCAAGAGTTGCAAGCAATATTTGCACATAGAGAAGGAAAGGCCTCGATGGGAAGAGAAAGTAGTAGCCACCAAATTTATGCAGTAGATAATAATCGCTAGGAAGAACATCAATGCATGGTGGTGGAGTCGCCAGGTACGCTAAATCATATCAATGTTAAAATTTTATTTGATTCTGGTGCTACATATAGTTTCATTTCACCATATTCATTAGAAAAGAATGGGTTGGAAGCCTACGAGCATGATGACTTTAAACCAGTTGAGATGGCTTCGAGGGAAAAACAAGCCGTAGGACCTAGTATTGATAATTTTCTAGTAGAGCTAGGAGTGTGTACTACCAGGTTGAAGGCATACGTCAATGCTCTCAGGACATATGACCTAATCATTGGAATGGATTGGTTAGAATCCCATCGAGCTATGGTATATTTTTTCGCAAAAAGGGTGCTTTGTGTTGATGATGAAGGAAGGCTAGTAGAGATCCATAGTGTACGGAGAAAGGTGTCTCTATGCTTTATCTCAAATATGAAGGCTAAGCAGTGCATGATGCAAGGGTGTCGACTATATGTAGTGGAAGCAGTGAATGAAAGGAAAGGACCCTCCTTGGATTAGTACCCAATATTCTCATAGTTTAAGGATGTTTTTCCGAACAAGTTGCCAGGGTTACCTTCTGAGAGGGAGCTTGATTTTACTATTGATTTAAAACCTGGTGCAGAACCAATTTCCAAGACTCTGTATAGGATGACAGTGCCAAAACTTTGTGAGTTGTAGATGCAGTTGAAAGAGCTACTCGATTTAGGGCTAATAAGGCCCAGTGTCTCACCTTGGAGTGCACCAATAATTTTTGTGAAGAAGAAGGATGGCTCATTATGACTGTGTATAGATTACAGGGACTTGAACCGTGCTACAATGAAAATTAGGTACCCAATGCCACATATAGATGATCTCTTTGATCAGATGAAAGGAGTATCAGTATTCTCAAAAATCGATTTTCAATCAGGGTATCACCAATTAAGGATTAAGGAAGGCAATATTCCTAAAATTGCCTTTTGAAATCAGTTTGGGAATTATGAGTTTGTTGTAGTACCTTTCATATTGACTAATGAGCCAACAATATTCATGAGCCTCATGAATGGTGTATTCCAGAAGTACTTAGACCTCTTTGTACAGGTCTTTCTAGATGATATCCTCATCTATTCCAAGAACAAAAGAGAACATGAGGAACACCTAGGAGTGGTGTTGTCCTTCCTTATAGAGAAAAAATTGTATGGAAAGTTATCGAAGTGTTCCTTCTTCCACAAATAAATTCACTATTTAGGTCATATAATTTCAGGTGAAGGAATCTCTGTGGACCCAAAAAAGGTAAAGGGCATTATGGAATGACCAGTGCTAAAAAATTCTCATGAGGTAAGAAGCTTCATGGGGCTAGCAGGTTATTATCGGATATTTGTGAAAGGTTTCTCTAAAATAAATAAGCCCACCACCACTTTGCAGTGCAAGGGGGCCAGGTATGAATAGATAGAATAATGCGATAGTGTATTCATTGAGCTTAAGAGGTTACTAACTAGTGCACTAGTTCTATGAGTTTTGGATATGGAAAAGGGTTTCACAATTTGCATGGATGCCTCGAAGCAAGGGTTGGGGGTCATGCTAATGCAGGATGGGGGAGTGATAGTGTATGCATCAAGGAAGTTGAAGCAACACGAGGAGATTTATGCTTCTCATGATTTAGATTTGGTAGTTGTAATGCTAGCTCTGAAACTTTGGAGGCACTATCTAGTGGGGTGAAACTTTAAGCTCAAAATGGACCATGAAAGTTTAAAACATCTCTTCACTCAAAGGGATCTTAATGCTAGGTAGAGGTGATGGAGTGAGTTTATGAATGGGTATGATTTTGGTATTCCATATATCAAGGGAAAATAAAATATGGTCGCGGATGCCTTGAGTAGGAGACCACGTGTCTTCTCCTTCGTACCCTTAAAATTCAATCTAAGAGAACGTGTGTTGACGCAAATCCTTGGAGATAGTTGGTATTTAAAGGTTACTTAAACCTCCAGAGTGGGAGGCAATTAGATCCAAAGTATGAAGTATATATTCTGGAAACAGATGGGATATTAATATACCGAGGGAGGATGTACATCCTCGACGGTGGGGATATTCGAAGCATCATACTGAAGGAATCCCATAGAGAAATTTATTGTTCACATTTGGGTGTGAATAAAATGTACACAGACATGAGGAAGCTTTTCTTCTAGGTAGGCATGAAGCACGATGTAGTGCATTTTTTTTCCAAGTGCCTACAGTGTCAACAAGTGAAAGTTGACCACCATCATCTGGCAAGTCTCTAGTGCAGACCCACTCAGCCCTCAGGTTGAAGATCCACTTACAGGATCATTCTTCGTTTCCCTTTGAGCCGGATCGGCTCTTTCAATTCCCTGCTTGAATCTTCTTTATTTTTATCCACAGGTCCTTTCAGAAGCTTCCCTGGAACGAACAACACTAGGTGCAAGCTCCCCCTTCTCCGCATGACCACCAGCTATGACCAAGGACTAAACTAAAAGGAAGTTATCACAACTCACCTCTCGCAAGTTCGTGAGTCGAGACTCTCGACTCTTCCTGTCCAATCCCACGATATTCGAGATCATGAGACAAGTATAACTCCTTCCCTTGTCATTTCCCTCCGTGCATGACCACCAGCTAGGCTTCCCACTAGTGCTTCTTTCCTTTCACCACTTTGCGAGTCGAAAGGTTGGGCTTTCGTCCCCTTATATTATGAACCCACGAGACATGAAAAGTCAATGGGGTGATGACTCTCTTCAATGAACAATGGGTGTCCGCCTATCTATTCCACGGGCCCACATTGAGATTCTGCCACATGTCCCTTACGCTCCACTTTGTACTTTGCCACTTCACTCCCCAAAGTGATGTCTCCTTTATATCATGACACCCGAAGTGCTGAGATCCCAAACTCCTTGATGTACCTAAGCGTCGAACTTCCAAATTTTGACACGTCGTCTAAGCAGTCCCCCAACGAAACTTCTCGCCCTTTTGGGACTTTGCCTTTCGCAACCTAGAGTACCCAACCTTTGGGCTCTCACCTCATGAACCTCTAAGTTTGTGAAATCTCTAGATCTCTGCCACCTGTCCTCCCTGGCTGGATGGCTCTGATCCACTCGCCACTTTGCTACTTACCTTTCGCGAGCGATCCAACAGCCCTGGCTGACTTGGATCCTACGACCCTGATTTCTTCTGAGCTTACGCTTGAGGAAAGATCGTCGTAACGTGCCTGCTTTTATGCAATATCTAACGACTCTTGTGAATTTGTGAATTCTTCTCAAACAATTCCGACCATCCGTTTCTTCCTGGACAATTCCTGCGAATTTAACCAAATATTTCTCCACAGAACTTACCCGCCTGCAATGCAAACTTGCTACTCCTCCTTTCAATGCCTCAAGGCACCAACCTTCTATGATTTTCATTGAAAACTGTGAATACCCTATCCCTCCTGAGCTTCCTCCAACTCTGAGTCTTAAAGAAGACTCCTGCACGCACTCCTTACGACGAATCCTTCAATTATTTCAAAGAATTGAAGTCCTTCGACTCTACGCACTCCCTGCAACAGTAGTCCTTCAACAATTTCTCAGGTTCACAAACTCTGAGACTTTACTCGGCCTGTGCACACCTTGCATGGCTCATGTGCTCAACTTGCACTTCTACGAGAATGAGAACAATTTTTATCCCTCCTGAGCTTTCAGAGATGAACTCTGACTTCTATGAACGCACTCCTTGTAGACAAACTTCACTGCACTCCTTGCAACAATTTTACTCACTCAGGAAGAGAAACAATTGAAACTCATTCCTTACTCTCTCTCAGACTTCAAACACAAAGCATGGAATCATATGCACAACATATAAAGCAAATGTATAACAGAAAGTAAACATCCATGAGCATAAAATTCAACATGCATACACAGAGAACAAATATGACACCATGAATTTGAATCGAAGCTCTTTCTATTAATTCAAATCTCGGTACATGGGTGTTTTCAACTACAGCTCTCTGCTCTCTTCTCTATGCTCTATGCTCTATCTTGAAAATCCCCTTACAACTATACAATGACGGTGTCTATATCCTGTTTCCCTCTTGCGCTCTAAAACTGTCTAATCTAGAATTAAATTCTATCTACCTACATTCATTACACATAAAGGCTCCTGTTTACTATGGACGAGAGTGGATCATTCAAGGTCCTTTTACAATAATACAAGCATGCCTCCACTTAATGACTTCATTAATATTTCAAAACATTTTCAAAAAAAAGTTCTCGGTGTTTTTCCAGCTGTCTCTGCTACTGGCTATGCTTGCACGCCCTTGCAATGCTCTTGCATCATACTCCCTCGCTTGAAAATTTTCATGGGCTCCTGTCCATGATCTTGTGCACGGTTTGTCCATGCTTTTAGATTTTTACTTTGTTCTCCCAGTTGGCATCTTCAACTAGATGGCCCTTCCACTTGACCAAGTATGCAAAGTATTTCTTTCGTCTAGTCCTCTTACCAACTCTTTTGTCTAGTATGTGCTCCATCTGCAGATTTTCTACAACTAGCATTTGTTTTGTCCACTGAATCTCTGGTTTTTCACTACCTGCTTCTGCTTCCTCAGCTTTATAAGGGTACAAATCCGAGACATTGAATATCAGAGAAATTCTTATCCCAATGGGTAATTCAATCTCATATGCATTCGCCCCAAATTTCTTCAAGACCTTACATGGTCTGATTTTCTTCATCTTTAGTTTATTATATGTTCCACTCAGGAACCTTTCCTTTCTCAAATGTGCAAGGATCAAGTCACCAACTTCGAACTGAAGTTGTCTCATATGTTGATCTTCTCTCCGCTTATATTCTTGGCTTGAACTTTGCAATCGTTCCTTCACCTAGCTGTGAAGTTCCTTCATCACCTCTGCGAAATCTTCTGCACTAGCACTCCTAGTTGTAATCTGTTCTGAATCCCTCAACTCAGAAATTCCTCTTGGTTGCATGCCATAAACAATTTGAAATGGACTCTATCCTGTGCTCCTATTAAGCAAGTCATTATAAGAAAACTCCGCCTATGGTAATATGTTGTCCCACTGACTATGGTGTTCTGTCACCAAGCTGCTCAATAAGTCTCCTAAACTCTTATTCACGACTTCTTTCTACTCTTGTTCACGACTTCTTTCTACCCATCCATCTGAGGATGATAAGCTGAACTAAATGACAAGTTTGTTCCCATCTTCTTCCATAAGGTTCTCCAGAAGTGTCCTACAAACTTAGTGTGTCTCGATCTGAAACTATGCTCCTTGGTAATCTGTGAAGTCGAATGACTTCTTTGAAAAACAGGTTCACAATGTGAGTTGCATCACTGGTTTTCTGACATGGAATGAAATGTTCATTTTGGAAAATCTATCCACTACCACAAATATTGAGTCAAACCCTCTTTGTGTTCTTGGCAACACTAATATGAAGTCCATGCTGACTACATCCCACGACCTGTCAGGTATGGGTAATGGTTGATAAAAACCTGCATTCTTCCTCTTTCCTTTTGAATGTTAACAAATTATACATCTATCCATGAATATTTTGACGTCTGCTTTCATTCCTGGCCAAAAATATGACTCATTCAACTTTGCAAACGTCTTTTCATGACCGAAATGTTCATTCAATCCTCCACATTTTTCTCCTTCAGCAAATTCTCCCTCATGGAGCATTTTGGAATACAAAGTTGATTACCTTTAAATAGTAATCCTTCTTAGATCATGTATTCTTCCCATTGGCTTCTATCCCTGAGAATTGGATCCCCATTTGCTTCATACGCCTCTTAAAAATTTGGGTCATTTCTGTACATGTCCTTGAGATCATCAAAACCCAATGTTTTGACTTTGAACTCCTGCAATAGCAAACATTTCTTGCTCAAAGCATAAACAACTTTGTTAGCAGTTCTAAAAATATGTTTAATCACAAAAGTGAAAATTTACATATATTCAACCCATTTAACATGTCTTTGATTCAACTTCTCCTGTTGAGTCACAAATTGCAATGCATGATTATCACTATAGAAGACAAACTCCTTAGGAATTAAGTAATGTCTCCATTTTTTCAATGCCTGAATAATAACATAGAATTCTTTATCATACGTGAAGTATTTTATCTTGGATCCATTCATCTTCTTGCTGAAATATGCTATTGGCCTGTCTTCTTGACTCAAGACTGCCCCTATTGCAAATCCACTTGCATCACATTTTACTTGAAATGTCTTTTGGAAATCAGGCAACACCAAAATTGGTTGTTCTGTGATTTTTCTTTTCAGCAAATTGAAGCTTTTCTCAGCCTCTTTCGTCCAATGAAAATATTTGTGTCTCTTCTTCACTGTGTCCATCATCAGTGCATGTTAAGGTCCTAACCCACACATAGGTAGATCAATGTATTCGAATGTAATAAAGGTCAATATTAATAAGACCTTTCAATAAAATAG
This sequence comes from Picea mariana, assembly GCA_032191745.1. Classification (NCBI taxonomy): domain Eukaryota; kingdom Viridiplantae; phylum Streptophyta; class Pinopsida; order Pinales; family Pinaceae; genus Picea; species Picea mariana. Next base: position 235,299 of record JASDQU010102700.1, read on the forward strand.
AATAAGGCAGATGTAAGAAGACCTAATAGAAGCTTTCGCTTCTAGAAGGATCTTCCTCTAGATGCTTCTTTTTAGTATAAATAGGAGTCGAGGGTACGAGAACCCTAGCTTGGATATTATTGTAACAGAGCGCTGCTCGATTGGAGGTTGCCCCCTCGAAGAGGCCTGTGAACATTGCTATCTGAATCAAGTGCTATTTCTGTTCAAGTGCTATTTCTGTTGCTATTTCGTATATCATTTCTGTGTATTGTGAAGATTATGCTGGATATTTT
>JASDQU010102700.1:244993-288260 GCA_032191745.1 Picea mariana
ATACAGCCACTCGCATGACTCCTTTTGAAGCAGTGTATGGACAGAAGCCACCGTCAGTTCTCTCCTACTTACCAGGTACCTCGAAGGTCCAGGCAGTCGACCAAACACTTACAGTCCGAGTAGACATCCTTCGTACCCTTAAAGAGAACTTGGTCATGGCCCAGAATAGAATGAAGCAGCAAGCAGATCAAGGTCGCTCGGAACGGCAATTTGTAGAAGGAGATCAGGTGTTTCTGCGGCTGCAACCATATAAGCAAACTTCCCTCAAGGTCGAGCAGTGTCAGAAGCTAGCACCCAAATTTTATGGCCCTTACACAGTTCTAAAGTGTGTGGGACAAGTTGCATATCAGTTAGCTCTGCCCAGTCAGTCTAAGCTACATCCTATTTTTCATGTCTCCTGCTTGAAGAAGGTGATTGGAACCAGGTGCCAACTTCAAACCAACCTTCCAGAGTTAGCAGAAGAAGGATCCATTTGGCTACAACCAGAAGCAGTTTTGGACCAGAGGGAGCGTTGCCTACGTCAGAGAACCATCAAGGAAGTGCTCGTACAGTGGAAAGATATGACTCCAGCAGATGCCACTTGGGAACCAGCTACCATTCTGTAGCAGTTTCCCCATCTCAAGCCTTGAGGACAAGGCTGTTTTTAAGGGGGCAGACATGTTAAGGTCCTAACCCGCACATAGGTAGATCAATGTATTTGGATGTAATAAAGGTCAATATTAATAAGACCTTTCAATAAAATAGAATAAGGCGGATGTAAGAAGACCTAATAGAAGCTTATGCTTCTAGAAGGATCTTCCTCTAGATGCTTCTTTTTAGTATAAATAGGAGTCGAGGGTACAAGAACCCTAGCTTGTATATTATTGTAACAGAGCACTACTCGATTGGAATTTGCCCCCTCGAAGAGGCCTGTGAACATTGCTATCTGAATCAAGTGCTATTTCTGTTCAAGTGCTATTTTTGTTGCTATTTCGTATATCATTTCTGTGTATTGTGAAGATTATGCTGGATATTTTACTGTTATTCTGTTATTTCTAGCATTTTGTTTCTGTTCTGCATATTTTATATATCTGGTATCTTGCAGTGCACTAATTCCACTAAAATTCCTAATGAATTTTCGGTAGAAACTAGCCAATCCATGAAAACTTCGAACTTCAAAGATATTCCTTGGTGATGACCAATTCTTGATCACCTCCACCTTATCTAGATCCATCCTCAACTTATCTGCAGAAATAACAAACCCCAAATAAATGAGATCTGTCTTCATGAATGAGGATTTCTTCTTGTTTATCAGCATATTTTCTTGTTGTAACCTCTTCATCACTATAGCCAAATGTTTCAGATGCTTTGCCTTTGTTTTACTGAAAATTAGTATGTCATCAAGATACACAATGACAATTTTTTTGATAAAATCCTTCAGGACTTCATTCATCAATTTCATGAAAGTACTTGACGCATTTGTTAAACCAAATGGAATGACAAGCCATTCGCATAACCCTTCATTGGTTTTGAATGTTGTCTTCCATTCGTCACCTTCCCTCATGCGGATTTGGTGATAACCACTTTTCAAATCAATCTTTGAAAAACAATTGGCCCCACTCAAGCAATCCATCAGATCATCCATCCTTGGCAATGGAAATCTGTACCTGATGGTTATTTTGTTGATTTCCCTGTAGTCAGTACACATCCTCCAACCTCCGTCTTTCTTCGGACTGAGTACTGTCGGAACAACACACAGACTCAAGCTTTCTCTGACCAAACCTTTTTCCAACAAATCCTGGACTTGTCTTTTGACCTCTTCATTCTCCTACAGCATCAATATGTACGCTTCTTTGTTTGGCAAACTAGCTCCAAGTATGAGATCAATTTGATGACTTATACTTCTAATCGGTGGCAACAAACGAGGTAGTTCATCCACTACTATGTCAGTGAACTCTTCCAGTAGTTCCTGAACCTCTTTTGGTAAATCATCTACCCTTGTGCTGGTTAAAACAATCTTTGGCTTCCTGACCACAATGAATTGTGGTTCCTCCTTCTTCTTAACCTCTGTAAAAAGTTCCTTCCCACTCATGAGAAGTACAGTGTTTCTCAGCTCCGGTTTTATTTCTTTATTTTTGATCGGCAACAGCATGTGAGTTCTCCCATTTTTCTCTAGGGTGTATGTGTTCATTCTCCCATCATTAATCACATTCCTGTCATATTTCCATGGTCTACCCAGCAATAGATGACAAACATCCATAGGAATAACATCATAGAGTATTTCATCTTTATACCCTCCTATTTTAAGCTCAACTAAACATTGCTTAGTGACATTTACATGATGTCCTTTTTGCATCCATGAAACTCTGTATGGGCTTGGATGATCAATCATCTCCATCTCTAGTTTTTCTACCATCTCTGTTCAAACGAGATTATCCATGCTACCACTTTCTGTAATGACCTTGCATACCCTGTCCTTGGTCTTGCAAGCAGTTTGAAAAATTCTATTCCTTTGGACCAAACTCTCCACTTCCTTCTCTGGTGTCAAAAGAACTTTTTGCATCATCAACGATCTTTTTCCTTTAGCATCCTTTGCCTCAACATTTCACCTTTGTGCTTTGGCAATGTGAGTCTCTCCTTCCTCTTTCTTCTTGTCTGGAAATTCATAAGACTTGTGTCCGACCTTTCCACACATGAAGCATTTTATCACTCCACCTCTTCCTCTTCCTCTACCTCTAGTACGAGGAAAAATGTTGTTATCACCATACTCTCCTTTCTTATCAACATACTACCTTCTCTGTCCAGCATATTGCCCTTTCTGTGAGCTTCCACCTCTCTCAATCTAAGGTTTCTTCCATTCTTCCTTAGGCTTCTGATCTCTATCTTGGATGACTGATTTTCCTCTAGCTTGACTTCTACCTCGGCCTCTTTGACCTTGTTTTCGGCTCAGATTCTCTTCCGCCTTTAGAGCCATTTGATAAGCATCTTCCACCGTTCGGATGGTCATCATGCTCATCTCATCTTGAATTTCATATCTCAAGCCAGTCGTATACCTGGCAACCTTTTCATCATTACTGTCACGATGACCTGCTCTGATGTTCAGCCTGTAGAACTCTTCAGTGTACTCCTTCAATGACATCATCTTCTGTCTCAAATTCTGCATTCTTCAAAATAGAGTAATTTGGTAATCCCTGGGAATGAATTTTTCTTTCAAATTTGCAATCATCCTATCCCAACTCTTGATTTTTTGCTTACCATGGCAGCATCTATCAGCTTGCATTTCATCCCACCACAATGATGCATGTCCTTTAAGTCTCATGACAACATGTTTGACCTTCTTGTCTTCTTCGACATCTTTATAGTCAAAATATGTGTCCAGAGCTCTAATCCAGTCTAGAAGCTCTTCAACATCCAAGTTTCCCTCATAAACTGGAATGTCCATTTTGGCTCTTGCACTCATTCTTGCAACATATCTAATCAAGCGTTCATTTGCTGCATCTTCTACTGCAATTTCTTCTTCTTCATGTCCAGCGTCATCTTCGCTTTCGGACTCACTGACATCTCCAATATTAGTTGTGCACCTTTGTTTTATTTCTACATCCACGAGTCTGGCGCGAATGTCATGCAGATCTCTTTCCACTTATGGATTCTGCACCTACCTGCCCCTTCCTTCTGGCATTTCCCTTTCCTCTAGGAGATTGGGTGTTTGCCTGTCTCTTCTCCTCAATGGCATGGCTGAAATTCCTTCTCGCTTTTCCTGCCTAAAATATACAAACAAGAATCAAGCTCTAATACTAGATGGTGAAGACCTACTCGGCCATCAGGTCGAGGATCTTCTTACAGGATCGTTCTTCATTTCCCTTTGAGTCGGATCAGCTCTTTCAATTTCTTGCTTGAATCTTCTTTCTTTTAATCCATAGGTCCTTTCGAAAGATTCCCTGGTGCGAACAGAACTAGGTGAAAGCTCCCCCTTCTCCGCGTAAACATCGGCTATGACCAAGGCCTAAACTAAAAAACACTTGTCACAACTCGCCTCTCGCGATTTCATGAATCAAAACTCTCGACTCTTCCTGTCCAATCCTACGATATCTGAGATCGCGAGACGGGTATAACTCCTTCCCTTGTCAGCACCCTCCGTGCATGACCACCGGTTAGGCTTCCCACTAGCGCTTCTCGCCTTTTTCCACTTCACAAATCAAAAGGTTGGGCTTCCATCCCCTTATCTTACGAACCCCTGAGACACGTAAAGTCAATGGGGTGTTGACTGTCTTCAATGAAAAATGTGTGTCCGCCTGTCTATTCCATGGGCCCACCTTGCGATTCTTCCATGTGTCCCTTATGCTCCTCCTTGCACTTCACCACTTCACTCCCTAAAGTGTTGTCTCCTTTATATCAGGACACCCGAAGTGTCGAGATCCCAAACTCCTCGATGTACCTAAGCACTGAACTGCCGAATTTTGACACGTTGTCTACGCAGTCCCACAACGAAACTTCTCACCCTTTTGGGACTTCGACTTTTGCAACCTAGAGTACCCAACCTTTGGGCTCTCACCTCGCGAACCTCCAAGTTCGCAAGATCTCTATATCTTTACCACCTGTCCTCCCCAGATGGATGGCTCTAATATACTCGCCACTTTGCTACTTTCCTTTTGTGAGCGATCCAACGACCCTCGCTGACTTGGATCCTAAGGCCCTGATTTCTTATGAGCTTACACTTGAGGAAAGCTCAACATAACGTACCTGCTTCTCTGCAAGATCTGACAACTCTTGTGGCTTCACAAATTCTTCTCAAATAATTCCAACCATCCATTTCTTACTAGACAATTCTTGTGAATTTAACCAAATATTTCTTTGCGAAACTTACCTGCCTGCAACACAAACTTGCTATGCCTCCTTTCAATGCCTCAAGGAACCAACCTTCTGTGCTTTTCTTCAAAAACTGAGAATACCCTATCCCTCTTGAGCTTCCTCCAACTCTGAGTCTTAAAGAAGACTCCCGCATGCACTCCTTGTGGCAAATCCTTCAATTACTTCAAAGAATTGAAGTCCTTTGACTCTACGCACTCCCTACAGCAGTAGTCCTTCAACAATTTCTTAGGTTCACAAACTCTAAGACTTTACTCGGCCTGCGCAAACTTTGCATGGATCCTATGCTCAACTTGCACTTCTGTGAGAATGAGAATAGTTGTTATCCCTCCTTAGATTTCAGAGATGAACTTTGACTTCTGTGAACGCACTCCTTGCGGACAAACTTCACTACACTCCTTGCAGGAATTTTACTCACTCAGGCAGAGAAACAATTGAAACTCATTCCTTACTCTCTCTCAGACTTCAAACACAAAGGATGAAATCATATACATAACATATAAAGCAAATGTATAACAGAAAGTAAACATCCATGAGCATAACATTCAACATGCATATATAGAGAACAAATACGACACCATGAATTTGAATCGAATCTCTTTCTATTAATTCAAATCTTGGTACATGGGTGTTTTCAACTACAACTCTCTGCTCTCTTCTCTATGCTCTATGGTCTATCTTGACACTCCTCTTACAACTATACAATGAGGGTGTCTATATCCCATTTCCCTCTTGCACTCTAAAAATCTCTAATCTAGAATTAAATTCTATCTACCTACATTCATTACACATAAGGGCTCCTATCTACTATGGAAGAGAGCGGATCGCTCAAGGTCCTTTTAGAATAATACAAGCATGCCTCCACTTAATGACTTCATTAATATTTCAAAACATTTTAAAAAAATGTTCTCGGTGCTTTTCTAGCTGTCTCTTATCTCCACGTTGTCTCGCTGCTAACTATGCTTGCACACCCTTGCGATGCTCCAGCATCAGTCTCCTACAACCACATGATGTTCCTATGTCTAAGTGGAAAGCCATTTATATGGATTTTGTTGTGGAGTTGTCGCTCACATCTCATAGACACAATGTCATTCTTGTGATAGTTGATAAGTTAACCAAGAGTGCTCATTTTATTCCAGTTAGAGACACTTACGATGTCACTGATGTGCCATGTGTGTTTTTAAGTGAGGTCATCTGTTTGCACATGATACCGAGGAATATCATTTCAGATAGGGACTCCAGATTCACTTCGAGGCTTTGGATGAGTTTGCAGTCAGCATTGGGGACGCAGTTGAACTAAAGCACGGCTTATCATCTGGAAACAGATGGGAAAATCAAGAGAGTAAATCAGGTTATGGAAGACATGCTTAGGATGTATGTTATGGATAATCAAACCCATTGAAAAAAGCACCTACTATTGGTAGAGTTCACCTACAATAAAAATTTTCATAGCTCCATCGGAATTCCACCCTATGAAGCTCTGTATGGAAGGCCATGTAGAACACCATTGAGCTGGGAGAGATTAGAATACCGAGTGACAGTTGGGCCATAATTGATTCAAGATATGGAGGAACAGGTGATTCAGATTAGGCAGAGGCTAAAGGAAACACAGGATAGAAAAAAAAGTTATGCTAATGCACACAGGACTGACCGAAATTATAAAGTGGGAGATCAGGCTTTCATCCATATCAAGCCTAATAAAAGTACCATTCGATTCGGGAAGGGGCCAAAGTTTTCACTTGATTTATAGGACCATTCAAAATCCAAGAGAAAATTGGACCCGTTGCCTATCGTCTCGTACTACCACCCCACTTGCATAAAACTGATAATTTTTTTCATGTATTTGTTCTATGTCATTATGTTGTTGATGAATCACATAAACTAAATTAGAAGGAATTGCAGGTATTGGACGCGGGAACCCTCATGGTAGAACCATTACGCATATTGGACCGTAGATTTAGATAGCTCAAGAACCATCTGGTAGATCAATTTAAGGTCCAGTAGGACAAGCATAGTCCAGGATCTGCTACATGGGAGGATGTCGAGACATTATGACAAGATTATCCCTCACTTTTTTTACCTCCTCGAGAGTATGTTTCTGGAAGGTTGGGTGTATGTAACACCACCTTTTGACTTAGACAATTAGGATTACCTGAAGCCTAATCACCTTTATTTTCTATTCACAGTGAAACTATTAATGATACACTTGAAATTTTAAGACGTAGGAACCTTTATGAATGTTTAAACGTTATTTGAATGATGATAGATATGATGCAATCTATTATGAGAATGTAAATTTTATGAATGTTTAAACATTATTTGAATGATGATGGATATGATGCGATCTATTATGAGAATGTAAATTCTATGAATGTTTAAATGGTATTTGAATGATGGTGGATATAATGCGATCTATTCTGAGAATGTAAATTCTAGGAATGTTTAAATGTTATTTGAATGATGATGGATATGATGCGATCTATTATGTAAATGAAAATTCTATGAATGGGTAATGTCAATTGAATTATAGGGATATTATGAGATCTATTTCTAACTTGAAAACTTCGATATTAAATTTGTTGGTACGTGGATACCGAATTGAGATTATGGTCGTATGCAATTACATGATGATAATACATATATATGTATGAGTTTGTGTTATAGACTAGTTTGCACGTCAATGGGATATGAAATAGCCAAGGGATAATGGTAATAAAAGTGGATGTCATGACCACCGATCGAGAAACAATATGCTATGAATTTTTTATGTGAAATTATATTGGTACAAATGCACTGTTATGATATATGGACTAGTGCAGGTTTTCAGGTGGTGAGACTACCCAAAAAATGAATAAATGATGACAAAATTCCTAGCAACACGGTGCCACTATATATTCCATTGTAGGGTGTGGACTCTAATCCTATTAGGAGAGGTGGAGGCATTTCCCACCATGTATCCTCTCAAACCTGGAGTCAAGGGAGGATGGTGTTAGCTCACGCTCCCCTAGACGTGTGATGATGATTGTCAATTTCCTACTGGGGAAGCTTGGTCAAGATAGTAACACTTCCACTTAGAGGTTCTATTTGGAGTTAGTTCAATATAGTTGACGCTCCAAGATAGTCCAGCAGAGGAAGGATAGGAATGGAAAATAGAAGTAAGTTAGGGAGGAAGGATGAATAGAAATAGTTGAGATTGTATGGAGATTTGCCTTATGGTGGAATTTATTGTTTTTCCCTTCTGAAAAGAAAATATGTATATTTATGTATATTGATAATTACTTAACTAAAATACAATTGTCTAAATAAATGTTCTTGAGCTAGATTATTGTAATTAAGGGATTTTGCAAACATTTGATTGGCTTATTATCTTTTATAAAATGAACAGCCTTGTTGATTGGATTCGTTGCATATAGAAATGACTATAGAGGTGATAGTTATTGTTATCAGTACATGCACGAGACTTGTATGTGCTAGCTCCACATGTGTTTCTTGCACATGTACACTAGTATGTATGAGTTTTCTTTGGCTTACTTACTGATAATGTTGTTTATTGGATATGAATGTGTGAACCACGTGTCATTTCTCTTGTATTATAAATTACTTAAACTTCGGGATGAAGTTTCCTGAAGGGTGAGTGTATGTAACAACCTTAATTAATTAATTAATTATCATGATTAAATATTTGTTTAATGAATATTAGTTTAATAATTAATTAATTAATTATCATGATTAAATATTTGTTTAATGAATATTAATTTAATAATTAATTAATTAAATATCATGATTAAATATTTGTTTAATGAATATTAGTTTAATAAATTATAATTTTTTATTTTTGGAAACTTATCTTATAAAATAATTGTATTAGCAGATGGACTCATTAATGGAAAGGGGGATGAGGTGGTTGAGACTTAATGGGGGGATAAGGTGGTTGATGGGGGAGAAGGCGGTGGATGATGGAGGGAAGGGAGATAAGGCAAGGCAGAGAACTCGGGAAAGGGAGCTCTTTTGGGGGGTGAAGATATTTTTAATTGAGGGAGAGAGAGAAGAGGAAGGAAAAAATAGTTTTGGACTACATCTATATTTTTGGTTTTACTGGCAGCTTGCTTGAGGAGTTGTCTAGAGGATTTTCATAGGGGGGCACCTGTTGCTAGGAATTTTGGGTTCGGGGGCCAGGAAACCATAAGGAATCCTGCGACTAGGGAGTTGAATAGTTAGTCAGTTTTGAGCAGAGTTGGAGAACAACATGAGTTTGAGGTATTTATTATCAGTAATATGTTGTGTTCATTATTGTTATGTTGTTCATTTTTTTTACTATGCTAAACATGTTATTCATTATCATGCTCGACCAACTACGATAGACTCTAAAATTCTAAGCCTTAAAATTCCATTAATGATTTAGGATTCTAAGCCTTAAAATTCCATCCATAGAAGCTCGACCAACTACGATAGACTCCAAGGATATTTTTCCGGGAGAATCCATCATAAACTATTGTGATTTTGATATTCCAAATTGTAGGGGTATCATTCATAATTCGGCGGAGGGAAAGTTCAAGGTTTTTGAGTTAAAAAATTACACTCACCTGTTTACAATACCATATATAGGTGGCTCAGCGGAAGGTTCATATGCTAAATTTGGAAATCCAGGAAATACAGACATGGTGATATATGAGAAAGTCTCGGAAGGATTTTCAATGAGAATTTATTCCAAACACAATGGAAAACCGCTTAAACAATTTATTCTTCCTTGGTATCATGGATATTTGACAGAATTATTTACACCCTGTGGCAGTGATAGAATACTTGTGCAACGATATAGTTTCGGGATGGAAGTGGTAGACATTCTTTGCATGTTGGCTCTTGGTTTTGATGTTTGGCAATCTGTAGAAAATTGTTACACTACACCAACTACTCCACCCACAGATATTGCAGGAAAAAATATTTGCAATGACAACTCAAGAGTAGTCAATTCCATTCTAAGAGGATTAACAGATCCCATATTTGTGAAGGTAATGCATTGTAAGTCAGCTAAGGAGATCTATGATAAACTGGAGGTTATATATGAAGGAGATAGCAAAGTCAAGGAAGCCAAACTACAAACCTATAGAGCTCAGTTTGAAAATTTGAAGATACAAGAAGTAGAGAACATTGTTGAATACCTTCATAGAGTAGATGAGGTAGCTAATTCAATCAAAGAAACTGAATAAGTACTCTCATACAAACCTATTGTAAAAATATCTTAAGGTCCTTACCTATGAGGTATGATGCCAAGATTTACACAATTGAAGATATACCAGAACTTGAAAAACTCACAATAGATGAGCTCCATGGAATTCTTACAACATATGAGATGAGTTTAGGCAAGGAAATATCATCAAAAGGATAAAAAACCTTTAATTCATCTAAAACAAAGAATAAGTAGGAGAAAAAAACCAATGAAGAGTTATCAGATATATCTGATGAAGAAGTTTCCAACTTCATGAAGAAACTTAAGAGAGGGACTGGGAAATACAAAAAAAAAATTTCCTCTAATATGTTCCAGTTGTGGAAAAATTGGACACTTTTTCAATAAATGTCCTTATCCTAAGGAGGAAAGCGATGATGAAATAACTTTCAAAGATTAGAAGAAGAGAAAAACCAAAGATAAAAGGATGTTCTACAAGAATAGGAAAATTTTCTTTACCTAAGAAGAAAGTAGCTCATCTGAAGAATGTGAAGAAGAGGAGCCAGAGCTTCTATTTATGGGAATTAAAAATGAAGATGATAACCATTCAGAAGATGAAGAAGAAGTGAAACTTGAGGAAGAATTTATCTGTTCAATTGAAGAACTACAAAAATATGAAAAACAAAAACAAGTTACTAAGGGAACAACTTCTAGAGTTTAAAGAAACTATAAAATCAAGATAAAAATAGGTTTCCAAAATCATTAGTGACTCACAAAAATTGATTATTCAGTTAAATACCCAACTCCAATAAACCAAGAGAAAAAAAGAAATCTTGAATAAAGAATTCAATGAAAAACAACAAACATGTAAGATATTGGAGGATGAAATAATTCAACTAAAAGGGAAACTAAAAAAATGAGACATTCATCCTAAGTTTGAAAACAACTCAAAAATCTTGAACAACATTCGTAGTAGTCAAATATCATCAAATGATAAGACATTACTAGGATATGATCCCTCTATAGAACTAAAGAATGAAAAACAACCAATCAGCTATGCAGGTGCTCTTAAAAAAACCATAAGAAGAGAATACAATAAGACAAAGATAATACCATTAAAAAATGTCCCAAATAAATAGAAATATGCACTCCCTACTAATCATCACAAGGAATCCCTCTAATAGAAATCAATATATATTCTTTGGATATTTCTATTCCTACAATAATTTTGGACACAAAGCAATACATTTTGGAGATTATAGAAAATAAAATCTAAGAAATGTTCAAAGATATGAAAACAATAAGAATAATGTAGAAAGAATAAATTATAACTCCTTCTCTCCCTTACAAGACTACAATGTTGAATGTTACAAATGCAACAACTATGGTCATGAAGATAGTGAATGTAGATTGTCAAAGTATGACAAAATGATAAATATTCCCAACAATCAAAAGGTATGGAAGAAAAAACAAATAAAGAAAGAAAAGTGTAAAGTTTCCCTATATGAAAAAAATTGGTATATAGATAGTGGATCTTCTAAGAACATCATTGGGGATCAAATCAAATTTCTAAAGTCAAAGAATAAAGAAAAAGGAAAAGTCACATTTGGAGATAATGTGTCAACCAAGATACTAGGAAAATGCACTGTCAACCTAGGGAATAACAAGACCAAAGCAGAAAATGTACTTCTGGTTGAAAATATCAAGCCTAATCTCTTAAGTGTAAGTAAGACATGTGAACAGGGTCACATACTTACATTTGACTCTCAGAAATGTGAGATCAGAAGAAACGATATCGGAAAGCTAGTAGCAGTTGCACCAAGAACATCTAGCAATTTGTACATACTTGATATGGATGAAGAAGAAAAATGTTGTTTAATTCAAGAAGATGAGAGTTGTCTATGGCATAGCAGGTTGGGGCATTTAAGATTTGAAAAATTAAACAAAGCCAATAAGGAGGAGACAGTAAGGGATCTGCCAAAAGTTATTAAGCCTTCAGACTCTATATGTAAACATTGTCAAATGGGGAAGCAAACAAGAGCTAGTTTCAAAACAAAAGAGCATTCAACAACAAAACCATTAGAACTTATTCACACAGATCTGTGTGGACCAACCAGAACTAAAAGTATTTATGGAGAACATTATTTTATGTTGATCATTGATGATTACACATGAATGACCTCAGTATACTTTCTAAAAGAAACATAAGAATCCTTTGACAAGCTTAAAACATACAAATTCCTTGTAGAGAATGAAACATATCTAAAAATTAAATGTTTGAGATTAGACAATGGAGGATAATTCACCTCTAAAGATTTCATTAAATTTTGTGAAAAACATGGTATCAAAAGACAGTTTTTATCTTCCAGGACCCCTCAATAGAATGGAATGGTGGAAAGGAAAAACAAAATAGTCCAAGAAGATGAAAGAACCATGTTAAATGAAACCAAGCTTCCAAACAAACTTTGGAGAGATTCAATCTACACAACAATCCACATACTTGATTGAGCTCAATTGAGACCCAAACATGACAAAAATCCTTAAGAGTTATGGTTTGGTAGGCCAACATCTATAAAACACTTTATATTTTTTGGAAGCAAATGTTACATTAAGAATGATGAATATAATTTAAGAAAGTTTGATCCAAGATCTGATGAAGGCATATTTTTAGGTTATTCACCTAATAAGAAAAAATATATATGTTATAATCTTAGACTACTGAAGATAGTGGAAAGCACAAATGTCAAGATAGATGATCTAAAATTAAAGAAGAGAATATCCCAAGACATATCAAAAATTGACAAAAAATCTCAGCAAGAAGATGATGATAAATAATCTCAACAAGAAGATGATGATAAAGAAGCATAGGAAAATGAACCCTATACTGATAAAGAAGACAATGAAGAAAAACCCTTGCCAAAAGCTCCATCGAAAAGAGTTCAAAATAACTATCCTGAGAGTCAAATCATTGGAGACAAAAATGCAGGAGTGGAAAGAATAAGGAAACTCACATTTGACTCAAAATAGGCAATGTTGTTTATGATAGAACCTAAATCATTTAAAGAAGCTAGAAAAAGTAAAGACTGGACAAAGTAAATGAATGAAGAACTTGAACACATAGAGAGGAACCAGACTTGGAAATTAGTTCCAAGACATAAGGACAAGAATGTGGTAGGAACTAAGTGGATCTTCAAGAACAAACTAAATGAAAATGAGGATATTATCAAGAAAAAATCTAGATTAGTTTGCAAAGAGTATGCTTAAGTAGAAGACATTGATTTTGAAGAGACTTTTTCTTGAGTAACAAGACTATAAGTCATCAGAATGTTCCTGGCATTTGCATGCTTCAGAAATTTCAAGATTTATCATATGTATGTCAAGTCATTATTTATGAATGAAACTCTAGAAGAAGAATTCTATTTTGAACAACCGAAAGGATTCATGCTAACAGAAAATCAAGACTATGTGTGCAAGATAGATAAATCTCTGTATGGTCTTACGAAAGCCCCAAGATCATGGTTTTCAAGGCTAGACTAGTACCTACAAAAACAAGGATATAAGAGAGGGACCATTGAAAACAACTTATATATCAAACTTTAAGATCAAAATATGATTGTTGTGGTAGTATATGTCAACGATATCATATTTGGGAGTAATATTACTATAATTAGAAGAAGAATTGAAAATGAAATGCAAGAAGAGTTTGAAATGTCTATGATGGGAGAAGTGTCTTTATTCTTAGGTTTACAAGTCACTCAATCAAAAAAATGAATATTTACTTCCCAAACCAAATATATCAAGGAAGTGTTGAAGAAATTCCAAATGGAAGATAGTAAATTGTAAGTACTCCCATGGTCATTGGATGTAAACTAAGCCTAGATGATTACTCACCAAAAGTATATCAAATTATGTACTTATCAATGATCATAAGTTTTCTCTACCTCAACAACAACTAGACCTGACATCATGTGGGTTGTAGGACTAGTGGGAAGATTTCAATTGGCACCTAGGAAAACTCATCTAAAAGCAGTAAAAAGAATATTTAGATATCTTAAAAGTACCTTAGAATTTGGATTATGGTATCCAAAACATAAATACTTTAGATTAGATGCATACATTAATGCAGATTGGTCCGGTAGTATAGATGACAAGAAAAACACCAGTGGAGGAGCGTTTTTTCTAGGAAAATGTCTAGTAGCATGGCTAAGTAAGAAACAAGAATCCACATCACTATCCACAACATCAGGAAAATAGATTGTTGTTGCATCCTATTGCACACAATTTCTTTAGATGAAGGAAACATTAGAAGATTTACAAATAAGATATAATGATCCCATTACTATTAATTGTGACAACACTAGTTCCATAAACATCTCTAAAAATCTTGTAATGCACTCTAAAACCAAAAATATCCCAATCAAATACCATTTCTTAAGATATTGGGTTACTCAAAGAGTAGTTAAAGTAGACTATGTGGGCACCTAAGAACAAATTGCAGACATATTCACAAAACCTTTTCCCAAGAGTACCTTTGAAAATATTCAACGGAAATTGGGAGTAATTCACATAAATCATTAAAACCACAAAATTTTCATCATAATAAAGGGGAACAAGGACATGGGAAGAATCACCACATAGGGAGAAAATAAATATCCCTTCTGTCATTGTTGTCAAAAGGGGAGGAAATTGATAAACAAAAAAAATACAAATATTTCAAAGAAATGGTTTCCATCAATGCCAAAGGGGGAGAATGTTGGAAACAATGGTATGATATTGTAATTGATGTAAACATAGTGCAGGTGATGAGGTCAAAGATCAGAAGAGACAACACTGTAGAAATCACAGAGGAGAAAACTGAACCATTGATCGAAAGTAACTAAACAAGAATCGTTAGATCTCATGGATAACTTTGGGTGGGTTCACAATCATTGGATAAAGAAGGAAATAGAAAATATTTGGGACTTCAGAGCTTCACCACTTTGGTGAATATTTGATACAAGGAAGAATCCATGAAACTAAGAAGTCGTAAAATCTCGTCAGCCATCATATCTAGGAGAATGAAATATGACCGTTCGATAGCAAGATCACACTAAAGGAAAGAAGGTGGTAAACTCTAGCATTGACCTAATCCAGTGATAAGAAGTTCAGATAAACCAAGAAATTCTGAACTCCAGAGCCCTGGAGTTAATAAAGGCTTTCATATCAAATAGTTGAATTTCTACAGTGGTAGATATATTTTGTGCTTCGGTGATAAATGATGGATTGTAGAAAGGGGTCATAATATCTTGAAGTCACCAAAATTCATCTAGTCATTTGATCAAGAATGAGCTTCAGATAACGAAGATTCCCCTGGACTGTTTGATCTTGCGAGTGAAGGAATAGTCAGCTTGACATTGACCACTTCGGGATTATGAATATTCCCAAACAACTAAAAATCCTAAATCCATGAAGTCTCGAAGCCACGAATTCCAAGGCCATAATCATGAAATCTCGCCAGCCGTCTGATCTAACAGGTAGATCAAGATCATCAAATCTAATCAACAATCTAGAAAGAGATGCGTGGCACATTCCAAAAGGTGACACATGTCAAGGCCTATTTTACATATAAAGTTTATGAAATTCATGAATCAAGGTGACACATGGAATCCACTTAGAAAGTGCCACATCAACAAATAAATGTTAGCATGCCATGTCACTCTCAGATTACAGCCTCTAGGGATGTACAAATTCTCCTACCAACAAAAATCCCCGAAGCGTCGAAGGTCAAAGTCACGAACCAATTATGGTAGTTGTTCTAAGATCCTCCAGGTTCTCTCATGACCATTATATCAAGCGTAGTAGAAGGATAGAGTAAGCATGAATCAAGAAGTAACACTAACTGCTAATTCCTAAGTAGTGTAACATTACCCCTTAATTTGGGAATATTACATTAGTAATGTTATTTTATTTATGTCAGCTTGGGTCCATTAGTTGTTATTGTACCTCCTAGTCTCCTATATATACAAAGGAGACCTCTTCATTTGGAATCATCTTTTATTTGAAAATTTTTGTGGTGTTTAAGGAGGCTTCCCCCTTGAAGAGGATTATTATTTGAAATTATTTCTTTTTCAAGGCGTTGAGTACTTATTTTGAGGTTTTTATATGCTATATTGATATTTGGTTCTTGACATTTGGTATTAGAGCTCATGGTCTTGGGGTTTCCCTGCTACATCTGAGAAACCTTGGAATTTTCACTATAATTGTTTTTCTATGATGTTTTAGAAGGAACCCATTGTAGTATATTTAGTAGATGGATCAAGGTACGCTGGGTTCAAATTTTATCTCTCGACGCCTTAAATTTTTGGATATATAGCATGTGTAAGATAGGGTTCTAGAATCATCCTGAATTTATCTATCACAAAATTTTCTCTATGAATTTTTTTATGTGACGTTTCAGATCTTGAAATATGGATAATATTCATATAAATTATGCAGGCATATGGGATAAAAATTTCATCTTCTGGGTCATTCCAATTTTGTAGATACACCCTATCCAAGATAAGGTATCTGATTAGTCATATTAACTAGTCTCAAATAGGTATTCTGGGTAAACAAATGATATCCTTTTCAGTGAGTATCCAAATTAAGTGAGACCCATTTCATTGGATAGTGGAAAGTCTGTAGTATTTCTGGTATGAGTTTCGGAATCAAATATTAGATATTGTGATATTGGCATGCTTTACAAGTACACTCTCCTAAAGGGGAAAAAATCAGCAAGTTGTGTGGAAGTTACCATAAATTCCACTTGGCACATCCAATTTTGATTAGACATGTGGAATTGTAGAGAATAAATATCAAAGAACTACAAAAAAAAATCATACTCAGAAGGGCCAAATTTTTGGAGATACAGAAAAATAAATATTATCTAGCAGAACCACCTCGAAATCAGGGTTTAAAAGTGATACTTGGCCAACATTCCACCAAAAAAGGGAAATTCTACACCAAATAAGCCTTCAGACAATCCTACTTGGATTCTTGATGAAGGTGAAGAAATGCACATGGACATAAATGATTTACAAAATAAGAAAGTAATAGAATATGAACTACAAGGGATGATGGATGATTTAAAAAGGGAGATCATGGAAGGATTGAAAAATTTCTTCATAGAGAGGACACCTGAAAGTGAAAATGTATCCCATGAAATTCATGATGAGGAAACAAAGAAGATCAATAAAGAATGGAGAAAATACAAGTTTGGATTGAAGACCAACCACTTTCCTAAGATCGATATGAGGAATTTTGATGGAAAGGACCCGATGACACAAACCCCCACCTCAACTGGGTTCGCTTGACCTTCTGATCAAGGATCGTTCAAATTCCTTTGAGATGGAATGGCTCTTTGATTCCCTATTGGAACCTTCAATAAAAAAATCACAGGTCCTTATTCGAAAACCTTGCCTACGCGAACTAGCACTAGGTGCAAGCCTTCCTCCACACAACCACAATGCTATGACCGCGTGCCAACCCAATGCCAATCACACTTCATGATTTTGGGAATGTTGACAGATACAACTCCAACATCCCATCCTTCGAAACTCTTAAATCCAAACAGGTCCTAGAAATCGCTAACCTGTGGTCCTATGCACTCGATGTGGCCTTCCTCTAGGAACTGGGTTCCAGCTCCCAATTGTTTCAGGAATTCATGATTCAGAGAATCAATGAAAAACTCCTCCTTTCCTTCCAAGATTCTTGATTCCCGAAATCTGATGATCCCAGATATACAGTTTGGATCTTTTGAAAATCAACGACCAATATTAAGTCAACGATTACCTTTTGTGACTTTGGGGAAGTCTTCACTTCTATTTCCCTGATGTCGAATCTCTGAAATTTTCCTACTTTAGATCAATGGATCTCGACATGCCAAGATCTGACGGTCCATATCCCTCCCTATGAATCAACAATTCACACTTCGAGGTTTTGGAAACATATTTACTCCTTTTCCCTTGTGACCAAATCTCTGAATTGTATCTACACTAGATTGATGGTTCACAGGTCCCATTATCCAATAGCTTGCATTCAATCCTAGCTTTCGCGGACCGGGGATTTGAAAACTAAGGCTTAACC
Organism: Picea mariana; assembly: GCA_032191745.1. Lineage (NCBI taxonomy): Eukaryota > Viridiplantae > Streptophyta > Pinopsida > Pinales > Pinaceae > Picea > Picea mariana. The sequence continues at coordinate 263,106 of JASDQU010102700.1, forward strand.
TTATTCTACCAACTTGTGAAACCCGATCTCTCAAAATGAACCAACGGTTCATATCTTATTTATATTGATGACTCCTATCTCTCCTGATCTTTAAATGCTAAATGAACCTCAGCCTTTATCCACCTCACAGTTCTATTCGATCCAACGGTTCACAACAAATCGACACTTCACCCTTGAAGTTTTTTTTTGTCCATTTAGATCTCAATGAGCCTTAACCAAGTAACTTGGCATCGATTCAATGAACTCGATTTCCCTAGGCGACTAAAATCTTTGTCCTCTCTTTGGAAGTTTCTAACAACACTATCCTTCCTGAGCTTGTTCCTCCTGAAATCTTCTGGATTCTAAAGAATCCAACACGCACACCTTGCATGTCTTCACAATAACCTTTGGTTATCCAACGATTCCTACTCTATGTACTCCTTGCAATCAGAGGTTCTTCAACCACTCCATTGAGTTGAAGAGATATAGCACTCTCCTCAACCTGCGCACTCCTTGCATGACTCTGTGCCACACTCTCACTTTTGCTGGTATAAGTTAACACTATCCCTCCTGAGCTTTCTGAGATAAAACTCTGAATCTTTTCAATGCAATCCTTGTAGACACTCACTGCACTCCTTGCATGATATCTTAGGAAAAGAAACAAAAACAATCGAAACTTATACTTCTCCTCTCTCAGACATCATACATTCTCCATGAAATAATGAGGACACACATAACATTGAAATATATGAATAACAAAAAATATCTACAAACTGTAACATACCATTCAAAAGATAAATACAACAACCATGACACACCATGAAATTTGGATCAAAGCATTCTTATATTAATCCAATTCTCCTATACATGGTTTGATAACAACAACTATTCTTCATACGTCTAATTCTCTACTCCTCTCTACTCTCCTAATCTCTTACAACAAATTACAATAATATATAAAATTACAAATGAGAGAGTCTTCTTGAGTTTTTTTTCCCTCTCACTTGTCTAAGCTATCTTATCATAATTAAAATCTATCTACTAAACATTCATTACAATAAATGACTCCTTATCCGAAAGATGAGAGCAATTCTCATGACCTATATCACAATCTCCCAAAAACATAAATGCAAATACATCCTCCCAAATTTTACATTAATTATTTATATTTCAAATTCAAAACATCCTCAAGATGTGCATTGGTGCATTTCCAGCTTTTTCACCTTTGCGCTTTCTTTGATGGCTTGCTTATGATGCTTCTACATCATACTCCCTCGACTGAAAAATTAATAAACTCCTATTTATGAGCTCTTGTACCGTCTGTCCAATTTTCAGGATGTCTTATTCACTTTCCCAACTGGCATGTTCAATCGGGTGTCCCTTCCATTTCACCAAGTATTCAAAATATGTTTTTCTCTGGGTCTTTTTACCAGCTCTATGATCAACGATATTTTCCATCCGCGACTTCTTATCTATAAAAATCTATTTGACCCATTGAAATTCCTTCTGATCCTTTGAACTCTCTGCTCCATCTCCCCAATAAGGATACAGATCTTCCACATTGAATATGGGTGAGATGCCGACATCATTTGGCAATTCTATCTCATAAGCATTTGCCTCAAAATTTCTCAAGATTTTACATGGCCCAATTTTCTTCATCTTCAACTTATTATAGGTTCCCCTTGGGAATCTTTCTTTTCTAAGATGCACCAGAACCAAATCACCTACTTCAAATTGAATCTCTCTTCTATGTTGATATGCTCTACACTTATATTCGTGGCTAGAGTTATGCAACTGCTCTCTGATTTTACTATGGAGCTCTTGCATTCCTACTACAAAATCTTTCGCGCTAGCACTCCATAATCCATTCTTCTCTAAGTCTTTCAACTTAGAGAATCCTCTTCATTGCATTCCATACACTATATGAAATGGGCTTTGTCCTGTAGTCCTCTTGGGAGAGTTGTTATATGAAAATTACGCCTATGGCAGAACCTGATCCCACTGGCTGTGGTGTTCAGTTACTAAACTTCTCAATAATTCCCCCAAACTTCTATTTACTACCTCAGTCTGTCCATCCGTATGAGGATGATATGCTGAGATAAAAGATAAATTTTTTCCCATCTTCCTTCATAGGTTCCTCTATAAATGACCAATAAATTTGGTATCTCGATTAGAAACAATATTCTTGGGTAAGCCGTGAAGTCTAACAACTTCTTTGAAAAATAGATTTGCAATGTGAGTTGCATCACTGGTTTTTTGACATGGTATGAAATGTGCCATTTTAAAAAATATATCGACTACCAAAAATATGGAATCACAACCCCTCTGTGTCCTCAGCATTCCCAACACAAAATCCATGCTTATCGCATCCCACAGCCTCTCTGGTATCGACAATGGTTGATACAACCCGATATTTTATCTTTTTCCCTTTGCATGCTCGCAAATCCTACACCTGTTCACAAATTTCTTGAAATCCATCTTCATTCTTGGCCAATAATATGAGCCATTCAGTTGCATGAAGGTCTTATCATGGCCAAAGTGTCCAACCAATTCCCCACTATGTTTTTCCTTCAAGAGGTTTCCTCTCATAGAGTATTTTGGTATGCACAATGGATTTCCTCTGAATAATAGTTCATCCTTAATCAAGTATTCAATACATTGACTTCGATCTCTAAGAACTAGATTCTCACATGCTTCATAAGCATCCTTGAAATCTGCATCATCTCCATACATCTCCTTGAGATTGTCCAAACCTAAAGTTTTCACTCTAAACTCCTGCAAAATCAAACATTTCCTGCTCAATGCATCAACAACCTTGTTAGCAGTTCCATAAATGTGCTTTATAACAAAAGTAAAGTTCTACATAAATTCAACCCATTTTGCATGTTTCTGGTTCAATTTCTCCTGTTTGGTTATAAACTGTAGGGCATGATTGTCATTATACAACATGAACTTCTTTGGAACCAAGTAGTGCCTCCACTTCTTCAATGCTTGTATGACTGCATAAAACTCTTTATCATATGTGGAATATTTCACCTTGGTTTTGTTCAACTTCTCATTGAAGTATGCAATTGGTCTATTGTCTTGAATCAAGACTGCTCCAATCACAAATACACTTGCATCAAATCTCAATTGAAATGTTTTGTTGAATTCTGGCAGAACCAAAACTGGTTGTTCAATTATCTTATCTTTCAGCAACTTGAAACTTCTCTCCGCTTCTTCTATCCAATGAAAAGATTTGTGTCTTTTCTTGACTGTGTCCATCATTGGTGCACACATCCCTCTGAAATTCCTAATGAACTTCTTGTAAATGTTGGCTAGTCCATGGAAGCTTTTGACTTCAAAGATACTCCTTAGTGATGGTCAATCTTTGATTTCTCTTACCGTCTCTGAATCCATATTTAACTCATTCGCAGAGATCACAAAACCTAAGTAAATGAGTTTTGTCTTCATGAAAGATGACTTTTTTAGATTTATCAACAATTTCTCTTGTTGCAACCTCTCCATCACTATAGTTAAATGCTTCAGATGTTCCCCTTTAGTCTTACTAAAGATCAGTATATCATCGATATACATGATTACAAACTTTCCAATGAAATATTTCAAGACTTCATTCATCAATATCATAAAAGTACTTGGTGCATCCATCAAGCCAAATGGCGTGAGAATCCATTCATATAGTCCTTCATTCATATTGAATGTTTTATTCCATTCATCACCTTCCCTCATCCGAATTTGATGATATCCACTCTTCAAATCACTTTTTGAAAAAAACTTTGCTCCACTCAAGCAATCCATCAAGTCATCCATCCTGGGTAAAGGAAATCTATACCTGATGGTGATTTTGTTTATAGCCCTCGAGTCTGTACACATTCTCCAGCCACCATATTTATTTGGGCTTAACACTGTAGGTGCAACACATGGACTCAATATTTCTCTAACTAACCCTTTTTCCATCAAATCTTGGACTTGCTTCTTGACTTCTTTACACTGCTTTGTTTGGTAAACTCACTCCAAGTATAAGATCATTGTGATGACTTATGCTCCTTGTTAGCACAATATTGGCTAAGGTTCCAAGTGTCAAGAACAAGAATTGAAAACACTCTCACAAGGTTCCAAGAATCAAAAGAACCCATGGATTTATGCTACTGAATTACACGCAGACACACAGGTGGGCGCTACCGAAATTATGGCAGACGCTGAATTGTGCAGAGTTGTTCTACCAGTTTTGAGTCACTAATTTAAACTTTGATTTTGAATAATTGAGAATGTATTTTTGAAAATTGGAAGAGGGTTTTTTTCATAATATTCCAGATAACAAAAACCTCTCTTAGGTTTTCAAAATCTGGTATGGTTTGAGAGATATTAGACATAGAAGTGGCGCTACCAACTGTATTTTTGAAAACTAGAGGAGGTTTTTGTTCATAACATTCCAAATAACAAAAACCTCTCTCATGTTTTTCAAAACGTGGTATGGTTTGAGAGATATTAGACATAGAAGTGGCACTACCAACTGTTTTACAACGATGGTACCTAATTTCCTGTAGCGGCCATGGTTTTGATATTGGCCTTGTTGGGAGGTTTCCACATGTCAAGGAGGATTCGAGTGGATTCTAAAGGATCATTTAGATGTCAAGGTACATTTTCACCTCATATTTATCTCTAACAAAGGCCTCATGCAATGAGGTGGAGACATTTTATTAATGACTGCCAACAAATTCCTGAAAATTAGCAGTTTGTTGGATTTTTGTCTCTTTGATTGTTGCCACCTATCTCCAAGGTTTAGAATACAATGGAGGAGATGGGATTCGTCCTCCTAAGGTTATGAGGATGCTACTTTCTATTTAAGGAAGGAAATGTATCTTGGAGGTTGGATTCATGAGCCAAGAGAGGCTTGAGAGAGTAGGAGCAGTAAGAGTTGCTCATTTATAAGCCTGAGGGCCTGTTTGTTATGAAATTTTTTTCCATTAAAGATTCATGAGAGCTGTTATCAGATTATCTTCTTTGTTTTCACACTTATTTGTTATCTTCTTACTTGAAAATATTGCAGGTTTTGAGGATCATGTCTACCATTGATTGATGGATTCATGAACAACAAAGGATTTGTTGTAGCTTTCCAATTAAATCATTGTTCATTGTTTAAGAAAATATTTATCTATTGCAGAAAGGATCTCTGTTAAATGGGTGTTCTTCCTTTTGTCATATTCACCATGCTTCTACTGATCATTATATATCTTTTTGTCTGATATACAGTTTGATTTCCTTTGATCCATAAGATGTTATGACTCCATGCCTAATAAAATGCCTCTGCAGACTTTTTGTTTCCCTCTCCCTTTCTTTCTCGTCTTGTTGATCCACCCATTCAAACCATTTTAATACATTTACATTTCTATGTTACCAAGATTACTCTCATTTGCAGTCTGGGAGTGACTCTTGGAGTGATAACACTCCTAATGGGCAGCAACGAGAAAGGTAAATCCACCACTATATCAGCGAAATTCTCCAGTAGTTCCTGAATTCCCTCAGGTAGGTCATCCATCGAAGTACTGGTCAAGATGACTCTATGTTTTATAACCACAACAAACTTCATTTCTTCATCATTCTTGAATTCAATAAGAAGTTCCTTCCCACTCATGAGATGTATAGTATTGCTCGCCTCTGCTTTCACCTCCTTATGCTTAATTGGCAGCAAGATATGCATCCTACCATTCTTCTCCAAGGTGTAACTATTCTTTCTCCCATTATGAATAACATTTTTTTCATATTGCCAAGCTCTTCCCAACAAAAGATGATAGACATCCATGGGAATCACATAACAAAACATTTCATCCTGATATACCCCTATCTTAAACTCAACTAAACATTGTTTAGTGATAGTTACTTGGTGCCCTTTTTGTAACCACGAAACTTTATATGGGCTCGGTTGTGCAATTGTTTCCAATTCCATCTTCCCCACCATCTCTGTGGATACTAGATTATCTGTACTTCCACTGTCCACTATTACCTTGCATACCCTGTCCTTTGTCTTGCAAGTAGAACTAAATAAATTCTTCCTCTTGATTGGATTTTCTATCTCTTTCTCTGGCTTTAAGAGACTCTTCCTCATCATCAAGCATCTCCCACCTTCTGCATCTTCTGCCTCAACATTTCTCCCTTGCACTTCTGAAAGGTGAGCTTCGTCTCCGTATCTTTTTCTATCTGGGCACTCCCAAGATTTGTTTCCTATCTTTCCACAGACAAACCACTTTATTTCACCTCCTCTACCTCTTCCTCTTCCTCTTGCTCACGAAAAAGTGTTTCTATCAGCGTATTGCCTCCCTTGTGAATTTACTCCCCTTTCTGGGTGGTTATGAGGCTTCTTCCCTTCATCCTTGGGCTTCTATACTCTATCTTGGGAAACTACCTTTCCTCTACTCTGAATTCTACCTCTGCCTCTTTGTCCTTAATTTTGGGCCAATGTTTTCTCATCCTTCAGAGAAATCTGATAAGCATCTTCCACATTTCTAATCATCACCATGCCCATCTCATCTCCAATGTCATACCTCAGACCATTCATGTATCTGGAGACCTTTTCATCATCACTCTCTCGGTGACCAGCTCCAATGTTTATCCTGTAGAATTCTTCATTTTATTCCCTCATTGTCATCCCTTTCTGTCTCAAATTCTGCATTCTTTGAAATAGATTAATTTGATAATAACTAGGTATAAACTTGGATTTCATTTTTACAACCATCCTATCCCAGCTTTTGATTCTTTGCTTGCCTTTGCGACGACTGTCCACCTGTGGTTCATCCCATCATAGTGTTGCATGTCCTTACAGTCTAGTGACAACATGCTTGAATTTCTTGTCTTCCTTGAAATCCTCATAGTCGAAGTATTTATCTAGAGATCTAAACCAATATAACATCTCTTCAACCTCTAAGTTGTCTTCATACATTGGACTATCCATTTTTTCTCTGGACCCTATTCTTGCAACAACTCTGAATAGACATTCTTCTGCAGCATCCTTGGCTACAACTTCTTCTCCAACTCTAGCCTCATTTTCTCTTTTGGCTTCACTGACATTTCTAGCATCAACTATCCGTCTCTGTGATGTCTCCATAGCATGTAATCGAGCAAAAGGTTCTCTCATTTCCCTTTCCATGGCTAGATCGAGCATTGGTCTCTCTTGACGTCTTCTAGGCGACATGGTTTAAATATATTCCATGAAGAATTTAAATCACAACTTGCCTTCTATCTTCTCTCACCTAGAAAAAAAATTATTGTAGGCTCTGATACCACCTAACTCAGACCCCCACCTCAACTGGTGTTCTTGACCTCCTGGTCAAGGATCATTCAAATTCCTTTGAGTCAAAATGGCTCTTTGATTCCCTGTTAGAACCTTCAATCACAAAATCACAGGTCCCTACATGAAAACCCTACCTACACAAACTAGCACTAGGCACGAGCCTTCCTCCACACGACCATGAAACTATGATCATGTGCCAACCTAACACCAATCACACTTTACGATTTTGGGAATGTTGGCAGATAAAAATCCAACACCCCAACCTTCGAAACTCTAAAATTTGAATAGGGCCTAGAAAGAAATAACCCTCGGTTCTATGCACTCGATGTGGCATTCCTCTAGGAACTGGGTTCCAACTCCCAATTGTTGCAGGAATTTGCGATTCAGAGAATCAACGAACAACTCCTCCTTTCTTTCCAAGATTCTTGATTCCCCAAATTTGATGACCCCAGATCTAAGGTCTGGATCTTCCACAAATGAACTACCAATATTAAGTTTATGATTACCTCTCGTAACTTTTTGGAAGTCTTCACTTTTGTTTCCCCAATGCCTAATCTCCAAAATTTTCCTGACTTGGATCAATGGCTCTCGACACATCAAGATCTGACGGTCCATATTTCTCCCTATGAATCAACAATTCACACTTCAGGGTTTTGGAAAAGTATTTACTCCTTTTCCCTGGTGACCAAATATATGAACCATATCTACACTAGATCAATGGTTCACAGGTCCTGTTATCCAATGGTCTGGATTCAATCCTAGCTTTCACAAACCAGGGATTTGAAAACCAAGTTTGAACCTTGTTCTCCCAACTTGCGAAACCCAATCTCTCAAAATGTATCGATGGTCCAGATCTGATTTAGATCGAAGGCTCTTATCTTTCCTGAGCTTTAAACACTGAATGAACCTTAGGATTCATCAGCCTCGCAAATATGTTCCATCCAACGGCTCATGAAAAATTGACACTTCACCCTCGAAGTTTTCTATCGTCCATTCAGATCTCAATGAGCATTAACCAAGTAACTTAGCATTGATTCTCTGAACTCGATTTGCCCAGGAGATTGAAATATTTGTACCCTCTTTGGAATTTTTGAACAACACTATTCTTCCTAAGCTTGTGCCTCCTGAAAACTTATGGATTCTAAATAATTTTGCGTGCACACCTTGTACGTCTTCACAATAACCTTTGGTAATCCAACGATTCCTCCTCTATGCACTCCTTGCAATTAGAGTTTCTTCAACCACTCTGTTGAGTTGAAGAGATATATAACTCTGCTCAGCCTGCACACTCCTTGCATGGCTCTGTGCCACACTCTCACTTTTTTTGGTATAAGTTAACACTATCCCTCCTGAGCTTTATGAGATAAAATTCAGAATCTTGTCAACGCACTCCTTGCAGACTCTCACTGCACTCCTTGTGGGATCTCTCAAGAAGTGAAAGAACTAAAAATTATACTTATCCTCTCTCATACTTCATACATTCGCCATGAAATCACAATCATACACATAACATTGAAATATATTCATAACAGAAAATATATGCAAACTGTAACATACCATTCAAAAGATAAATACAACAACCATTATGCACCCTAAAATTTGGATCAAAGCATTCTTATATTAATCCAGTGCTCCTATACATGGTTCTATAACAACAACTATTATTCATATAATGTATAATTATCTACTCCTCTGTGCTCTCCTAATCTCTTACAGAAAATTACAATAATATCTAAAATTACAAACGAGAGAATCTTCTTGATTTTTTTTCCCCTCTCTCTTCTCTAAGCTATCTTATCAGAATTAAAATCTATCTACTAAACATTCATTACAAAAAATTCCTTCTTATCCGATAGATGAGGGCAATGCTCATGATCTGTATCAAAATATCCCAAAAACATAAATGCAAATACATCCTCCCAGATTTTACATTAATGCTTTATATTTCAAATTCAAGACATCCTCAAAATGTGGGCTGGTGCATTTCCAATTGTTTTCACCTTTGCACTTTCTTTTATGGCTTGCATATGATTCACCTTCATCACCCAATCACATGGATACTTTGGATGGATAAATTCTTTGATCTACACAGAAAAGGTACAAATTGATTCTTTATATTTAGAACCCAATCAATTTGTGTGGTATCAATGGATTTGTTCTCTCAAATCACTTGTCACTTGGACAATTTTCACGGAATAAATGATAGCACACTATGAGGATACAAGGAGAAACACCCTCTTTATCCAATTGATAAATCTCAAGAAAAAGTGTTCAATTGCAGAGAACATTGAGAACTTCCAAAGATTGAATATAAAGGTAACATATATTCCATATGATCACCTGATTGATGTATTCATAGGAACTTTAAAGGATAAAATTCAACACGAGGTTCACCTTTGGGAACCCAAATCTTTGGAGAATGAATTCAAGGTGTCAAGAAATGTTGAAAGTAAAAATACGGCTATGGATACTAGAAGGACCACTCCTAACATCTATCAAGAGAATAATAATTCTTATTCTAAAACACCTCAACCTACAAGGTTGACACCTCAACAATTGGAGGAAATAAAAGAAAAAGGTTTATGCTTTAATTGTGAAAAAAGGTATAGTAAGGAACATAAGTGTGGTGAGAAGAAAATATTCTACATAGATTGTGAAGAGGAAGAAGAACAGGAACAAGAACAAGAACCATCTGAAGATGAAAACGTAGAAGTGATTTCTTCTCAAGAGTTGACTCCCACGATATTATGTAATGCATTGGTTGGAATTAACACTCCTCAAACCCTAAATATCAAAGGATATATCAAAAATAAGAAGTTAATAGTCCTAATTGATTCTGGTAGTAATCATAATTTCATTCAGTATAAATTAGCCAAAGCTCTCAATTTCTTTGTATATCTAGCACCAGAATTTCAAGTAATGATTGTAGATGGAGGAACTATCAATTCCTCAGGAAAATGCAATAATATCAATCTTACTATGGGGAAATATGTAATGAATAGTACAATGATTTCTATACCCATGGGTGGTGATGATTTCATACTAGAAATCCAATGGTTACAATCGTTAGGAACAATGGATTTTAATTTTCAAGAAATTTTAATGAAATTTTCATTGGAAGGGAAATAAATTGAGTTAAGGGGTATCACAGGGAAACCTAGTAAGGTCATAATCTATAATGGCATGACAAAATTATTGAAAAAGGGGCATCAGGGTGTAATTTCACAACTATGCTCACTAGATGTTCAAACATCTAAGCCATTTATTCCCCTAGATCTCCAAGGGATCATTGATAAGAATTCCAAAGTATTTGAATATATTCCCAAACATCTTCCACCCACTCGAAATCATGATCGTGCTATTCACCTAATTCCTGGGAGTGTTCCTCATAACATTAGGCTTTACAGATACCCTTATGCCCAGAAGAGTGAAATTGAGTGTATGGTTGAAGAAATGTTAGAGGTTGGCATTATTAGACCTATCCAAAGTTCTTACTTTGCACTGGTGGTAATGGTACTCAAGAAATATGGATCATGGCGTATGTGTCCATATTATAGAGAGATCAACAAGATCACTATTAAAGATAAGTTTCCCATTCTCGTCATTGATGAATTGTTATATGAACTACATAGAGAAATGTATTTCACAAAGTTGGATCTTCGTTTAGGGTATCATCAAATTAGAATGAAGGAAGAAGATATCCCAAAAACAATATTCTGAACTCATGAAGTCCATTATGAATTTTTTGTCATGCCTTTTGGCCTTATAAATGCACCTTCCTCATTCCAAGGGATGATGAATTCCATTTTCAATCCCTTCCTTCAAAAATTTGTGTTAGTATTTTTTGATGATATACTAATCTATAGCAATTCTTTGGGAGGATCATGTGCGACATGTTGACAAGGTTCTACAACTACTGAAGGAGCAACAACTATATGGAAAACCATCCAAATGTTTCTTTGGGGTGAAGGAGGCAGGTTATTTGGGTCATATTGTATCTCATGAAGGTGTCAAGGTAGACCCTAACAAGATTAAGGCCATGATACACCGGTCAATTCCCAAAACATTGAATAATCGTAGAGGATTTGTGGGTTTGACAGGTTACAACCGCAAGTTTGTTCGGAACTATGGAAGAATAGTAACACCTTTAACAACATTAACTAAGAAGGATGCATTCTCATGGAATCTAGAGGCAACTCAAGATTTTCAACAACTTAAAGAGGCGATGTGCAAATCTCATGTCTTGACCACACTAGACTTCACAAAAACCTTTATTGTGGAATGTAATGCCTTGGGAAATGGCATTGGTGTTTATCTGATGCAAGAATTCATGCCCCTTGCTTTTGAAATTCATCCACTCAAGGAAAAGTACTTACACAAACCAATTTATGAGAAGGAAATGATGGAAATACTACATGCATTGAAGAAATGGATCCCTTACCTAATAGGTAGGCACTTTAAGGTAAAAAAAATATCATGATAGTCTTAAATACTTCTTGGAACAAAGAATATCTTCAGAAGAACAACAAAAATGGGTGACCAAGATATTGGGTTATGATTTTCAAATCATCTATAAAAAAAAGAAGAAAAATGTTGTTGTAGATGCACTCTCAAGAAAGGATGAAGATGTTGAGGCCTTTCTCTGTGCTATCTCGATCATCCAACCCGATTGGATAATATAAGTGAGGGATAAATGGAAGAATGATGAAAATGTGTGCACTCTCATTCAAAGGTTGCAGCAGGATTCCAGTGCATCAGATACATTTACATGGAAAAATGATTCACTATGGTACAAAGATAACTTATATTTATGTAATAACTCCCAACTCAAACAAAAGGTACTATTGGAATTGCACACATCTCTAGTAGGAGGGAACTCGATATTTTTGAAAACCTACCATAGGGTCAAGAAGGATTTTTTTTGGGATGGACTTAAAACTGATGTTCAAATATTTGTGGAAGAATGTTTGGTTTTCCCACAAAAGTAGGTGGAAACAATTAAGACCCCAAGTCTTTTACAACCATTAGCCATCCCAATTCATTGTTGGGAAGAGGTTTCCATGGATTTCATCATAGGGTTACCGAAGTCTGAAGGAAAGTGTGCCATCATGGTGATCGTTGATAGATTTACCAAGTATGCACACTTTTGTGCACTATCTCATCCCTTCAAAGCCAGTACAGATGCCACCTCATTCATGGAGACAATTCAAAAGATACATGGAATATCAAAGATTATTGTAAGTGACAGAGTTCCCATCTTCACTGGACATTTTTGGACATAATTTTTTTTGGGGGGGGTACTCAATTGGCTCATAGCTCATCCTATCATCCTCAATCTAATGGAAAAACCAAGATAGTGAAAAAATGTCTTGAAGGATACCTTCGTTGCCTTGTCACTAATAAACAAACATAATGGTTCAAATGGTTACACTTGGAAGAATGGTGGTATAGCAATTCCTTTCATAGTGAAACAAAAATGACACCATTTATGGCACTCTATGGACACCACCCTCCTTCCATAACTTATTCTCTAAAACAAAAATATAAGGTTCAAGTAGTGGAAGATCACATCGAGCATCAAAAACAAGTTCTCCAAATCTTAAAGGACAATCTGACCATGGCACAAAATCACATGAAACAAGAAGAAGATCAACATCATAGTGAAAGAAGTTTTGAAGTAGGGGATTTGATATTTTTAAGAATACAACCATACAAACATATGTCCCTCAAGAAATCCAAGAAGGATAATAAATTATCACCAAAGTACTATGACCCTTATAAGGTGTTGCAAAATATTGGTACTATGGCATACAAATTGGAGTTGCATGCATCTTCATGAGTACACCTAGTTTTCCATGTTTCATGCTTAAATAAGGCTATAGGTGACAAGATCCCAGTTCAAACTATATTTCCAAAACTCGACAAAGAGGGAAAAATCATATTGGAGCTTGAAGCTATCACTAACACAAGAATTCACCAGTTGAGGAATAAATCCATTTCAGAGTATCTCATTAAGTGAAGGAAACTACTTGTTGAAGATTCCACTTGGGAATTTGAATCTTTTATACAAAAGCATCCAAAATTACTCAAGCATTGTGGACAACACTTATCTAAAGGGTAGGGTCATGTTAAGCCCTAAATAGTGACACATTACCCCTTAATTGGGGCATATTACATTAGTATTGTTATTTTATTTATGTTGCATTGGTTCCATTAGTTGTTATTGTACCTCCTAGTCTCCTATATATACTAAGGAGACATTTTCATTTGGAATTTTTTTGTATTTGGAAATTCATGTGGTGTATAAGGAGGTTTCCCCCTCGAAGAGGCTTATTATCTTAAATTTTCTCTTTTTCAAGGCATTGAGTACTTATTTTGAGGTTTTTCTATGCTATCTTAATATTTGGTTCTTAACACTAACCTTTGATCTATTTTGGGAGAATTCTTGACTAGTGACCAAGCATAGTGGCCAAGTGTTAAAGCTCCACTATTTTGAAAGAGCGCATACCATAGATCTCAAATCCTGATTAAGTCATGATCATCGATTTTGTTGAATCCTCTATGGTAAATTCATGAAGGTGGGTAACACTTTTGTGAGAATCAGGCCTCCAAAATTCTGAGAGACCTTTTTTCGGCTGGACTAATAAATTTTTCGGCCGAAACATGTTTCGGTCGAACCTTTGAATGTTAAATCGAATGGTACCATGACGACACCCTCAATTTTCGTGTACAATTTTATCCGAACAAATTTTTTTCATCCGGTAACATCTTTTCAGCCAAAATATATTTCAACCAAAATAATCTTTCGGCCGAAATGACCTTTACAATTAATTTTACAAGTTAATTTTAAATTTTAGATTTTAGTGTTTAAATTTTATAGTATTAAGAGTGTTGACAGGACCATATTCGGCCATGTCCATGTACATTGTTTAAGATTGTGTTATTAACATAGAATAAATAACGTCAATTCCCTAATGAACATTATAAATACAACATATAACATCATTCATAGTTATGAAGCTTGTATCGTATAACTATAACCACCATATCTAGAACCTTGTCAACTTTCATGCTTACTTTACTTTGCTTGCAACACATATATAATCCCATATGTTTATAGTATAAGGTGTATGCTCATTTTCAATACTTGTGTAAGCTAATATGCATTCGATCTAGGTACTTTTACAGTTAATTTTAAATTTTAGATTTTAGCATTTAAATTTTATAGTATTAAGAATGTTGGTGGGGTTGTATTTGGCCCTGTCCATGTACACTGTTTAAGCTTGTGTTATTAACAACAAATGAATATTGTCAATTCCCTAATGAAAATTACAAATACAACGTATAACATCATTCATAGTTATGAAGCTTGTATCGTATAACTATAACCACCATATCTAGAACCTTGTCAGCTTTCATGCTTACTTTACTCTTCTTGCAACACATATATAATCCCATATGTTTATAATATAAGGTGTATGATCACTATCAATACTTGTGTAAGATAATATGCTTAGATTGTCATATATTAGTTAAGTAATGGAAACATGCTAAGTGATGATCTATATTAGGGGAATACTAGTGCTTATATCATGTTATTAGCTTGTATTACAATAAGTCAATAGCTCTTGTTACTATCTCTACTTATTCAACATAGCTCTGTAGCTAGGGAAACATAGAGGATAGAATACTTAAGTTGTTATAGGTTGGAGATCTATTATGGAATATGTCGTACCCTTTCATTACTCACATATTGTACATGATTAGAAAGTTGTTTTACTTATATAATATGTGCTATACTTACATTGACCTTTATTGATACGATATAAAAATTAGCTTAACTATAAGCTCTTACATATGAACCAAGTGGAATACCTCATCTTACTACATGTATAAACTCATATGTATTACGGATAATATATACAAGGAGGAATCATAACCAGTGTAATCATGTTGAACAATGGGAATATGGCCCTGTCCATGTATAGGGACATGCCCAAATTTGAGCCTATCCCTGTACATGGACAGGGCCAAATATGGCCTTGTCCATGTATAGGGATACGCTCGAATTTGGGCATGCCCATGTACATGGACAGGGTCATATTCGGCCATGTCCATGTATAGGGACATGCCCGAATATGGTTAGATAGTTAGTATTAAATAATTAGTCTTAGTATTATTAGTCCTAGTATTAAATTGTTAGATTTAAAATTGTATAAAATTGTATAATAGTTAGTCTTCGTATAAAATTGTATGATAGTTAGATGATAAAAATGTTATATTTAATAATCTTTGTCGAAATATATAAAATTGTATAATAGTTAGATTATTAAATTGTTAGATTTAAAATTGTATAATAGTTAGATTATTAAATTGTTAGATTTAAAATTGTATAATAGTTAGTATTTTTATAAAATTGTTAGATTATATTTTAGATTTTAAAATTTATAGTGTTAGAGTGTTGACAAGGCCGTATTCGCCCCTCTCCATGTACAGGGACATAACCAAATATTTGACCCTGTCCATGTACACGGACAGGGAGGAATATGGCCCTGTACATGGACAGGGCCGAATATGGCCCTGTCTGTTGTTCGTAAGTTTATACTTTAAGGCTCTAAAGTATACCGTCAAGGCATCCAAAAATATAGAGAGAGTTAAGGGTAAAAAGGTCGATCATATGAAGAAGGGCTATGGTTGGTTTCTTAACTGTCTCTATCTATCTTCCTAGTTTTCCTGGATGCTAATAGATTCCCTTTCAATTGTTGCCCATGAATGTTCTAACTCAACCTAGTTATTTTTTGTCTATAAGATGGTGTTAAATAAATTTAAGGAAATTATTGTTTGATCTGATAGTCCAGGCTTGATATTGGGCTATCTGGTAACTGGTACAGTCATGAGGGATAAAGAATGAAAAGATAAATTCATGTGGTTTCTTTTAAGGTTTTATTTTTCTATTTCAAAATATGTAAGAAGAACTCAAAAACTTTGAATTAATAGAATGATGAAACTAAAGGTCGTTTCCGGTATCTGAGTAAAATTTTGAAAAGGGAATATGCATGAAATGAAAAGAAAACATAAAGTTGTTGAACAAGGTGAAGCATCAATTAAAGAGGAATCTCATTTTGTGACAGAATAAGAAAATAGTTAGCAAAAAATCTTAATGAAGCATATGATATTGAAATCTAACACATTTACAGGTCTTGTACCTGTTGATAGTCGATACAGAAGAAAAAAATGTAAATGATTAAATTGTAAGAATAATTAATGACCACAGTATAGGTTGTACTAAATTGCAGTTAAGCATTCATCAAATAGATTTATGAAGAATATGAAACAACAGAGAAGCACATAACTCAAACTTGACCAGATCTAGAATCTTCAATCTGTATTTGTATTAATTCAAAAATATCTTCAAATTCTTCTTTACAATGCGCCCAAAAAAATCCCTCTTTTAGCCTCATGAAATTATACTTATACAAGATCACCAATACATTGATGGTTAGTGATTTCCTAACTCCTAGGGGAAAACAATTACAAAAATGAAAACCTCAACCGTTTACATGATTATCCTTTATTTTTCTATCGTCTTGATAATATAATCTTTCAAAATGATACTTCATTGTTTTATTGAAGTATCTCCTTCTTTCGACCCAATACATTCAATACATTTTTCAAGAAAGTGTACAAAATTTCTGGGAGGCTCTAGAAAATCCTTTGCTTCAAATAGATAAAATTTTGTTTGAGTTTTTGGAAGCTGCTCTTCAATCCCCTTACCAACAAATGCAATTGATTGCAATTTTAAGTTTGGCTTCACCACCCACCTGTCTATTAGGGTAACATCAATTTCTTTTAATTGTGAAATTTCCATCTGAATTTTGTTCAAACCCTCTTTGAAATTCAACTAGCGTCTTACAATGTTTATCTATCCTAATTGCCCAGTGCAATTGTCTCTTCCAATACCTAATGATCCCTTATCCAACAAATCAAAGATTTCTTCGCAATCATCTTTGATTTCTTTGGTTATTTTTTTGCTTTCTGTTGTGTTGGTTTCCCATACTTTGAGCATGATATCGCCTCTGCTCTGCTCTGTGACAGATAGCTTTGGAGTTTTCGATACCTATTCATTTTTTGAACATACAACTACCCTTTGGAAAGTGGCCCTTGCTACTTTAGCTTCTTTTTCTTTAAAAATAATATTATCAAAAGAATTGCTTCTTGAAAATAATTCTGAATAATCTCTACTTTGGAGATTAATCTTTGTTGTTTGGATTCTATCTTCTCATGTCAGTGACAGGTCTTGAAAAACTTTCAAGTCTATCACCTGATTCTAAATGGAATTCAATCTCTCCTGCAATTGTCTCACTAATTCTTCCTGTTGGGTTGCCTACCCTTGGTTGTTTTTCATTTTCTTATACAACTCGTCCAAGCTAGACTTAAGTGTTAGAAAAACAGGACCACGGAGCAATGAAATAAAACAAATGCAGAAACAAAAAAACACAGAAGACACACAATACAAGAGAGACACAAATTTACGTGGTTCACCTAGTGTGGGCTATGTCCACCAAAGAAATTGTCATGTCCTTCCTTTATTATTATCCAGCAAATGAAGGGATACAACCTACAGCAAAACCCACTGTAACTTCCTCTTCTTTCTCTCACAGTCTCCTCTCTCAGAATACAATATTCACCCTCATACATAGCCGCAATACATTTCTCATAAAAGAGGGTTGCCTTCTAGGGCAAAAAACCCTAACATAATATATACCGTTAGATCTGCGACCTTATAATGAACGGTCCAGATTTACAATGAAATTACAATATACTTTTATAAGGCAATTTTTGCTTCGGGGGACCCCCGCTGGGGGCCTGCTTGCCCCCAGACCCCCCAGCCGGGGGGATGGAACCCATGGACCCCGTAGAGGGGGTACCCCCCCTCTGCACTCCCCCACGTGGAAGAGTGTACATACTTCTGGGGTGTAAATACTTCATGGGGTATAGACACGGCTGAAAGCAAAGGACCTCTACATCAGGAAGATAATCAGGCTCCACAACCAACATTAAGCAATTTAATTTCTTGCTTGTTGGAAGCTCTGGCCTACTCTAGACCTTTATTTATTTATTTCTTAGTTTTGCAACTGGACTATCCTTTGGTTACTCTGTTTCTACCTTGTTCTTATATTGTCAATAGTGAATAGATTTGTTGTTTCCAGAGCTCCCATGGAGCCCGCTACCTCTGTAGAGAAATTTTCCTCTTCCAAGTTCTGCCCATCTACCAACACCCCGTGTTTATTTACCATACCACCTTCTCTCATATACATCTCCTGCTTTAATACAACCTTCCTCTTTTTACTAAAAAAGTAATTAGAGGGAGGTATTTCTTCTCTAGAGACAGGGTGAGGTCACTAGCATATATGACTCTTATCTGAGGGAGCCCAAAAGTAGACTGTAAAGGGGTCAGGAAAGAAATGGGATTACCCAACTCTGTGGATTTTGTTTCCCTTATTGTCTTGGGGGTATCAACATTAAAAGTAGATGATAAAGGGGGAGTAGATTGACTGGGTTCGAGAGGTGTCCCAGACTTTCTTTCTATTTCTGCTAATCAATTTTTTTTCTGTGGGAATTCTTCGTTTTGTGAAGACCTTTTTCCCCCCTGTCAATTTTCCTCGGTGTATGCTTTATCTTGCGATTTCTTTCCAAAAATTGGGGGAGTTTTTTCTTGTTCTGGAGGAGGTGTTGTTGCTTCTCCCTGAAATACCTTGGGAAAACCACTTTGTCTGTGTCACTGCAAGGTTAGAAAAATGGTTTTCAAGTTGGATGGCAATGTCTGTACCCATCCTAATACCTCCTCATAGTTTTTGGCCCCTTTGAAAATGTCATCGCAAGGGGATTTCTCATGTTCATATGCTTTCATGCCATAGTGATCCATGTGATTTCCCACTATTTGATAAGGGTGTGCTTTCTGTGTTTGAGGTCCACCAACTTGACCTCCTCTAGAGATGCGGCTTCAACCTTGGAATGACCCCAGTTGAGTAGAAAAAACATCCCAATTTGTATAGGGAAGACAAACTAGAAATTCTTCTGAGTTGTCTTTAATTCTATCCTAGTGTTGCCTATTATTATCTGATATGCTACCTCCCTACACACTAGTCTGTCAGGAAGGAATTTTGGGAGCACGTGGAGGGGAATTGAACATTTGAAAACCCTAATATAGGAGAAATTATCCTCAATAAACCAATCAAAAAATACCTTGATCTTTCCTATGACTGACTCTAAAATACGAAAGGGGTACACAACTATACAACATCTGATGCAACATTATCACCACGAAATGACAAATTTTGTAAAATGAATCCTTATCATTTTCTTCCCACAGCCTAGAATGATATTCATGAATAGGTTCAGTGCAGGTTGGGTTCCAACTCCAATTCATCAAAGGGAAAGGAGTCATGAAACATATAGTGTCCATAATGTATGCGTACATGTAAAAGGTTACTGGTCAGCCACTGAATCTTGCGGTTTGATACTCTATAACCTCCTTAGCTAGGTTATCTGATAGAATCTTTTTCCAATTGATGCTATAGCCTTCAGCTGCTTCATGTAAAAGGGGCAGCCATTCTGCAAGGAAATGGGTAGGACTTTTCTTCCCGAAACGTCTACATATCATCATAGCCACATAGGCCATGTACTCATTCAATGAGGTTGTGGCATGAACGCTATGGATATCGGGCCTGAATTTTGTTGGGTATCTCCACTAGTCTTTTATTATGCCGAAGTACATTTGATCTGCCTTTGTCCACACTTTCCTTTGAAATTCACTTACAAATTCTTTATTATGAATATATTTAGAATTGGGAGACAATTTGTACATTACTTGTATATGCTCCAGTCTAAAAGAGTCGACGATGACCCCTTGGTTATCCAAAATTCTTCTCGTCTGCACGTCTATCCTCTATAAATCCCAAATGATCATATCATTATATGTCATGAGTCATGGGTGCATAGCTACTTTGTGAATTTTAGACTTTGTTATGTCCTAAAGTTTGTTATTAGAATCATCTAGAAAATTCTTGATTTCGTAGTCCAAGGTTTCGAAAATTTTCCTCCAGGATTTGATGGAATCAATGACATGCGGTGTAGTATCAGATATGATGTCTCCTTCTAGGCTCAAGCTTTCAGCTGCTTCTTCACTTTTCTTAGGTTCCTTTCTAGGTTCCATAATGTTCGTGCTAGACTGAAAACCTGTTTGTGGAGGAAAAATATATAATCCTGGATAAATGAAACTCACTCCTGATTGTAAAAAATGAGAATGAAGTTTGAACTACAGAACATTTATTAACCTTTATCTTGTCTTACAATGAGCATAATGACACAGGCAATAAGGAATTAATGATTTAATGAGGAAGACACGCCTAGAGATACGCATTCATGTCAAACATATCTCCATTTGTTCATTATTAATACTGCCATGTATCAGTGATTTCAAGCTAGAGTTTCGAAAGGACTGCTTTCAACAAATCCTAAAATGAAAAATGCGAAAAGTAGTTTAGTCATTATTAATCTCATTTTAAACTAACATAATTTAGTTTTAGACTTTGTTAAAAAATTGTAATTTCGTATTACAGAATTTCAGGGATCCTATACCCAAGAGGTATCTCATAAGCATACCCCAAAACACGAAATCACAATGGGATTAATTTAGGTTATAATCACTTGTATTAATGTTTTAATTAATCGAGATTAGTAATTAATTTCTTTTTTTTGGAAAAATGGGGATCGGGCGTTCGAGGGTCAACATTTTGAAAGCACTTTGATACAACAAAACCCGAATCGCAAAAGATTATTGAATCAATGATTTTGTTTAAGAGTTTAATTAATCACGACTAAATGGTACTTTGTGAATCATGCGTCGGGACTTGTAACACTCATTTTTTTATTTTTTCATTTATTTAAATATAAATTCTCTTCGGGATTCGGCATTGGAACTCTGGATTTGTTAACTAAAAATCATACCTCATGAAAAGTCGAATCCCGAAACCCGAACAAATCAACAGACTTTTGACTCCTTCTTAGGACTAAGGGCAGCTCCATGACTAAGAAAAAGCGAAGTTTCAGGTTTAAAGGGAAAAAAATTAAACTTCATGTCAATACTGTCCATGTACATATACAAACCCGAATTATACCTTACATTGCCAGATTTATACCTACAAAGAGTAAATATTGTTACGTCAAAGTCATAGTATAATCAATTTATATTTTAAACAGTTTAATCTCAAATAGAGTTTTGGTTTTGGCATTAATTTTATATATGTTTAAGCACGAGAAGAGTTTACTATTTTTTTTTATAAAATTCAGTTTATATTTTAATAAGTTTAATCTCAAATAGAGATTTGGTTTTGGAATTAATTATATATATGTTTATGCAAGGGCAAAGTTTATTGTTATTTTTTATAAAATTCAGTTTATATGTTAATTGGTTTATATGAATGCAATCATGGCCCATATATTTTTAGGAGGAGACATCGATGTACTCTAAACAATAATATTGTCCCATTTTAATATGTTACATTATGTTCAAAATAAATTCATTTGAATAAAAAATATATAAATGTAATCCTTGCCTATATATTTGGGAGTCTACATCCATGTAAAACCAAACTTGATTTTCCACAATATGAACAATATAGGATGTAGACAATACCTCCTATAAATTAATAATTTATGAACACAATAGAATGCAAACAAAACAAATTAAAAACATAGACACAACAACACCTAGACCATATCAGACACAAACAAGTAGAGGTATCATATGCTTATCGGATGGGATGACAGGGCCGAATTTGGCCCTGTCCATGTACAAGGACATGCTTAAATTTAGGCCTATCCCTATACATGGACAGGGCCAAATATGACCATGTCCATGTACAGAGACAAGCCGAAATTCAGGCCTGTACCTGTACATGGACAAGGTTGAATATGGCCTTGTCCATGTACAAATACATTCCCGAATGATACCTCACATTACTAGAATTATACCTCCAAAGATTAAATATTGTTATGTCACAGTCAGAGTGTAATCAATTTATATTTTAATCATTTTAATCTCAAATAGAGTTTTGGTTTTGCAATTAATTTTATATATGTTTACGCACCAGCAAAGTTTACTGTTAGTTTTTATAAAATTCAGTTTGTATTTTAATCAGTTTAATCTCAGATAGAGTTTTGGTTTTGGCATTAATTATATATATTTTTATGTTTAATTATAGAGTTTTGGTTTTGGCATTAGTTTTATAAATGCAATCCTGACCCATATATTTTTAGGAGACAACATCCATGTACTCTAAACAATAATATTGTCCCATACTTTAATAAAAAATATTGTCCATGCAATTTAATAAAAAATAAAAAAATGTAATCATTGCCTATATATTTGGGAGGCTACATCCATGTACAAACAAAACTTCATTTTCCACAATATGAATAGTATAGGATGGAGACAATATCTCCTATAAATTAATAATTTATGAACACAATAGGAATAATTAATGAACACAATAGGATGCAAACACAATAGAGGACACAAACAATTAGAGCTATCATATGATTATCGGATGGGATGACAGGGTTGAATTTGACACTGTCTATGTACAGGGACTTGCTCAAATTCAGGCATGTCCCTATACATGGACATGGTTGAATATGGCCCTGTCCATGTACAAGGACATGCCAGAATTTGGGTCTGTCCCTGTACATGGGCAGGGCCGAACATGGCCATGTTTATGTACAAAGACATGAACGAATTTGGGCATGTCCCTATACATGGACAGGGGCATATTTTGGTCGATGTTGGTGTTGAGGGCAGGTGAACATTGGTGCTGCAGGCATTTAGTTTAGAATAATTTTAAATTTTATGATTTAAATAGTTAGTGTTAGTTTTGAATTGTTAGTGTTAGTCATGCAAATGAAAAACAAATACAAGAAAGTAGCCAACCAAACAATCAACAAAAACAACAACACCTAGAACATATGAGACATAGGCAAGTAGTAGTATCATCTTCTTATCGGATGGGATGACTGAGCCAAATATTACCATGTCCATGTATAGGGACATGCCCGAATTTGGGCCTATCCCTATACTGTTGGATTACTGAGAGGGGGGGTGAATCGGTAATAACGTAATTATAATCCTTTTTCTTCAAATGTTATATCAATGTACAATTGTTATCCAATAATGAGCAATAATAAATAAACAATCACACACATGCACAGTACAGCAGTGTTTTACGTGGAAACCCAAATCGGGAGAAAAGCACAGAATTCTTTTTCTTATATGTATTGAAGAATTACATTCATTGGAAGCACCAACTTCATTTGTTTTCCAGCTACAACTGGAAGGAGGCTCCAACCTCCTATATTCTTAGGCTACAACCTGAGGGAAGCTCCAACTCCCAAAATCTCTGGCTACAACTAGAAGGAGGCTACAACCCTCAATGTTCTCTGGCTACAACCGAAAGGTGGCTACAACCACCTGTCCTTACCCCATCCTGCCACCCTGAAGTAGAAGTAGAATGATGGAACCACTGTCACACTATCACTATGAGATATACCGCTGTAAACCTGTACCAATAAATCTGAACCATGTAGCAACCTATACCTCAACCTGTAATCAACCTGTGCCATAAACACGTGCATCAACCATGCACCAACCTGTAATCAACCTGTACCATAAACAAGTGCATCAACCATGCACCAACCTGTAATCAACCTGTACCTTAAACAAGTGCATCAACTATGCACCAACCTGTACCATAACCAAGTGCGTACCAATCATGTGTCAACTACTCATCAACTACGACTTATCAATATGTACCAGCATCATCAACTATACACCTCATGTATGTGCGCCAACTCATCAACTACTTGTCTCAACCATGTACTCAACATGTACCTCAACCAAAATCCCTTATCAATTTCATCATCCAAATCTGATTTGTAGCTCTGTAATAGACCTAGTGTATATGATCACATTCCTGCAAACCTTCCTTAACTTTTAAAAACAAGAGACTAGCATTTTCATCAAACTTTTCTTTAGTCTCACATGCCTAGTTTTGGATGAGTCAACAACCCTAACTTGAAGTAATCATAACTTTGAACCTGTAATGTATAAAGATTTGAAACCGATACAAAATGTTCTTCAATGTGTTTTATGCAATTCCTCCAAGTTTCACTACTTGGAACCTCTCATAAAAGGAGTTATAGCAAAAATGGCATACCTTCCTGAATTCTGGCTTATTCTAGAGAGCAACCTTGTAAAGCATGCCCCGCACAAAATATTTGATCAAATGATCTGAAAATATTAAAAAACATACTACAGAATGTACCCTAACCAAAAAATTTGGTCTCATTGAAGTTGGATATGTTATGAAGAAGTTATGATGTTTTTACCCAAAACACCTGATTTTGACTAGTTTTAGGACTTGCCACAAACCCTATTTTTCATAGAGTGTAACTCCCAAAATACAACGACCCACAAATTAAATTTTTAACCACTGATACTTGGATATGTTTTCTCACTTTCATAGAAATTGCAGGATCTGAATCATTATAGAAAAAAAGTTATAGCGAAAATGGTGAGATGACCTGAAAATAACATACCTTAGAAAGCACCATCAAAAGAATTTATCCTTCCTTGCATTTCGGCCTTCTTTTCTTCACTTTCCACAGAATTTTGGCTTAGATATAATTTTTAAACCTCATAAAACTATATATATTCAATATGCTCAAGTGTGATTCAAATGAGAGAGCCTTGCCTCTTATTTATACTCTCCAAGTAGCTTCCTTAAAAACATCTTCTAGGTCACTTGGCCCCACTTTCCTTATTTTAGGGT
>JASDQU010102700.1:288420-312795 GCA_032191745.1 Picea mariana
TCCTCCAACTTCGTAAGGCCATAACTCTCAAACCGTGAGGAGTTATGTGACGTTCTACATACCACCAGAAATGGAATGACATGTACTATCCATATAGAATAGTATTATCTGAAAATATATCATAACTCATACCATTACCCATCAAACAAACTTGGGTCCATTACCCAAACCTGGGATCTCCAACTTCTCATGGCCATAACTCTCTAACCGTGAGGAATTATGTGACATTCCACATACAAACGGAAATGACAGGACAAGAACTATCCATATAGGATATTTTCCCTGACAAATTCACTTTCCTTCATCTCATTATTCCACAATTAAGCATGGGTTCTCTTACTCCACAAAGCGTCTTCCCGTGAGGGCTTTCACCATAAGGGGACCACTTTGGAGTTCATCCATATTTACTTCTTATCAACCATGAAAAAACAATAATGAGTCATATTTAAATCAAGAACTATTGGTTCCATTACCCAAACCTTTTTGCTACGGGTCTTTCTTCAAGGGTTGACATCAATGACAACCAACCTTAATCAACAATCTCCCCTTTTGGCATTGATGGCAACACTCTGATGCAACACTGAAATCATATCACTCATGCTCCCTCTAAAACCATGCCTTTGTCCTCTGCATTTGATAAATCGGATCCACCTGAAACCATGCCTTTTTCCTCTGCATCTGATAAATCTCTCCCCCTTTGTCATCAATGGAAAAGGTATCTTTCCATCCGGGGTTTCTCCCCCTAACAGACTGTCCCCTTATGGTGCTTCCTCGTGTACATCTAAGACATATAAGATAAGCATTCAAAAAGCATTCATTTTTGGAGTAGAAATAACTCCAAGTCTTTGGCAAAGATATTCAAAGGCTTCTCATGGAAGTGGTTTTTTAAATATGTCTACCACTTGTTCTTGTGTGCCCACATACTCAACTCTGATGTTCGTTTCTGCAACTTGTTCCCATAGAAAGTGATACTTGATTGGAATGTGCTGAGTCTTAGAGTGCATCATCGGGTTTTTTGAGACATTGATGGCGCTTGTATTATCACAATATATTGGAATGGGCTCATCATACTCAACCTATATATCTGTCAAAGTTTGTTTCATCCAAAGAACTTGTGTACAACATGTTGCTGCTGCAATATACTCTTCCTCGGCTGTAGATAGAGATACCGATGATTGTTTCTTACTTAGCCATGATACCAAACACTCACCTAAGTAGAACGTTGCTCCACTGGTGCTTCATCAGTCATCAATACAACATGCTCAATCTACATCCATGTAGGCCATAAGTGATATATCTTTTCCTTTTGGATACCATAATCCAAACTCTTATGTTCCTTTGAGATATCTGAAGATCCTCTTTACTGTTAATACATGTGATTCCTTTGGTGCTGCTTGAAATCCTGCCACTTGTCCAACTGCCTGCATTACATCTGGTCTAGATGTTGTCACATATAGTAGGCCGCCAATCATTGACCTATATTGCCTCTGATCTGTAGACTTTGAATCATCATATTTGCTCAACTTACAATTGGTTTGCATACGAGTGATAACTGGTTTGCAATCTTCCATTCCGAACCTCTTTAGCATTTCTCTGATATACTTGGTTTGAGAAATAAAAATTCCTTGGTTTCTTTGACGTATCTGAAGTCCTAGAAAGAAGGATAGTTCTCCAAGTAATGACATTTCAAATTCACTCTACATGTCTTTTGCAAATTTCTGGCTTAACCTGTCATCATCACTACCAAAAATAATATCATCAACATAAACTTCAATTAATAAAATATTACCTTGACTTACCTTGATGTAGAGGTTGTTGTCTGCACTTCCATTTCTAAACCCTGCCTGCTGCAGATACTTATCCAGTCTGGAGTACCATGCTCTAGGAGCCTGTTTTAGACCATACAAGGTCTTCTTTAATTTACACACATAGTCTATGTTCTCTGACAATTGAAATCCTTTTGGTTGTTAAATGTAGACTTCTTCTTCAAGTTTCCCATTCAGAAAAGATGATTTTACGTCCATTTGATATACTTTAACATTTTTGGAGCATGCATAAGCTAAAATCAAACAGATTGCTTCCATTCTGGAAACTGGGGCATATGTATTTTCAAAGTCGATTCCTTCAATCTGTGCATATCCTTTACATACCAATCTAGCTTTGTTCCTTGTAACCTATCCATGTTCATTCAATTTATTCCTGAAAACCCATTTTGTGCCGATCACATTCTTATTCTTTGGTCTTGGAACCAATTCCCAAGTGTCATTTTTCTCTATTTGATCCAATTCTTCTTCCATGGCCTTATTCAAAAATTCATCCTTGCTGTCTTCTTCAAAACTGTTTGGTTCAATTGTAGATAAGAGTGCTAGGTGCGTTTGTTCTGGTGAACGGATTTTTCTTCTAGTCTCAACTCCTGTATCTTTGTTTCCGATAATCTGATCTGAAGGATGATTCTTCTGTACTCGTTTGTTAGGTGTCTTTGGAGATACTTGCTGAACTTTCTCTTCTACTTCGATCGGATTCTCTTCATCTTCATCTTCTTCTTCTTTTTCATCTTCTTTTTCAAAAAGTTGTTCCATTGATTTGTTTTCTTCTTTCTTTGATTCTGGTATGCCTGTTTCATCAATTGTTACGTTGATGCTTTCTACAACTTTGTTTAATCTTAGATTGTAACACTTGTATGCTTTCCTTGTACTTGAGTAACCAACAAGTATTCCGTTGTCCACACGAGAGTCAAACTTTCCCATTTTTCCATCTTCTCTTTTGATGTAGCATTTGCTTCCAAAAACTCTGAAGTGCTTCACATTTGTTGGTCTTCCTTTCCATAGCTCCTATGGAGTTTTATCAGTGTTATTTCTAAGCATTACTCTATTTTGAATGTGAACTATTGTATGCACTGCCTATGTCCAAAAAATATCTGTCAACTTTGAATCCATTATCATTGTTCGAGCCATTTCTTGTACTGTCCTATTCTTTCTTTCAACAACTCCATTTTGTTGAGGTGTCCTAGCGATGAAGAATTGCCTTTTTATTCCATGTTTGTTGCAGTAGTCCATAAATTCCTTTAAGGTGAATTCTCCTCCATTATCATATCTTAAGCATTTAATTCTTGAATCCATCTCATTTTCAACCATTTCCTTGTAGATTTTGAAATTTTCAAAAGCTTCTGATTTGTTCTTGAGAAAACAAACTGCATTCATTCTTATATAATCATCAACTAATAACATAAAGTATCTCTCCAACTAGATCATCAAGTACCTTTTAAGCTTTTTTTTGTAGTTGGTCCAACTAGATTAGTATGCACAATTTCCAGTGGATTTGTTGTTGAATATTCCTTTGATTTGAACCTGGTCTTTGTTTGCTTTTCTTGTTAGCAATGCTTGCATAAAGTGTTGGTTGGTTTCATGATATGGGGCATTTCTTTGACTACTTCTCTTTTGCTGACTTTGACAAGGTTATCAAAATGCATGTGACCCATTCTTCTGTGCCATATCCAACTTTCATCTTCCTTTCCTAGACAACACTTTTCATTTCCAATTTTGCTTAACACATATATGTTGCTTGAAGTTCTTGCAGCTGTAGCAACCAATTTCCCTGAACCTTCTTTTCTTATCTCACACTTTTGTGAATTGAAAGTAACTTTATGACCTTGGTCACACATTTGACTCACACTTAAGAGATTATGTTTCATATCTTCTACTAGTAGAACATTTTCTGCCTTTTCATTCTTGTTCCCAATTTAGATTGTGCCTTTTCCAATTATTTTGGATGAATCATCATTTCCAAAGGAGACTGGTCCATCTCTTTCCTCTCGTAATGTAAAAAACTTGTCTCTATCATCTGTCATGTGTTTTGAACATCCATTGTCAACATACCAACCATGTTTCTTCTGTTTATCTTATAGAGTGACTATGCATTCTTCATTGCTATGTTGATCTTGCTTTCTTATCCATGTCATTTTCTAAGATTCTTGTTTGTGACTCTGTTGAGGTTCTTTAGGAGGGACTGTCATTCTGCAATTTTTGGCCATGTGTCAAAAATTGTTACATTTGTAACATTCCACTTCAATGCTCAAGGATTCAAACCTATTGTAACTTCTTCTCTATGTTTCACTTGGTCTTATTGAATAACCCCTTTGTGTATGGCTCTCAAAGTAGTTATTGTTTCTGTTGTTAGCTCTGCAATTTACAACTTTATGTCCAAAATTATTACAAGCATAACATAAACCAAAAAATATAGCTTGATACCTGGTAGTTGAAGATCTTATGAAAGGAGGTTCTCTTATGAATCCTTCTTCTTCTTGAGGCCTATCTATCTGTTGTTGATTCTGAAATCTAAATCTTCTCAGTGGAGGAGTGTCCCTGTAGTCTTCCTTGTATATCTTTTTATCCCCTTTGATTGTTTCTGCATAACTTTTTGGATTTGTTTCTTGCTCTGTTGTTTTGGAGATTGATCCCTTTTCTGTTTGATTGTATCCAAGTCTGGACTTGTCAAGATAAGATTTTTGACTGCTAATAATGTCATCCAGAACTTTTGAGCTATTCTGCATATTTTTTTTTGAATATCCTTTCTTAGTGTGACAATCTCTTCTTCCAGGTTTCCAATGATCCCGTCCTTTCCTTCTAGATGTTCTTTGAGTGCTTCTTCAATTCTTTTATCTTCTTCTATTTGAACCTTCAATTTTGTAATGATCTGTTCTAGTTCTTGAGTGTCTTTTTTCTTATCTAGTTTTGCTTGTAGTTTCTTGTTTTTCTTTTTTTCTCTTCTGATAACTTCTATGGTACTAATTAATTCTTCTTGGAATTCAAATTCTACCTCTTCAATTTCTTCTTCATATGATTCTTCATATTCTTCTTCGGAGTCTTATTTATCAGAGTCTTCTACTGCCATGAATAGAACTATCCCTATTTCACTATCACTGACTTCATCTTCATCTGATGATGAGATGTCTTCTTTGGTGCAAAAGTTTTTCTTGAAAACTTTCTTTGTAGTTCTTTTAACTTTATATGTTTGTCTTCCTTTTGAGTAACCTTCATCATTTCTCTTTTTCTTATGAGGACATTTGTTAGCAAAAGGACCAATACCATCACAATTAAAACAAATTAAGGGAATCTTACCTCTGTACCTATTGTTGGTTCCCTTGTTCAGTCTTTTGACGAAGTTGGCCACTTATTCATCATCTTATGAGATGTCGTTGCTGCTGCTATATTCTTCTTGTTCCTTTTTCTTTTGCTTTGATATTTTGGATGCTTTGAAGACTGCTTCTTTTACATATGGATTTTCCTGTTCAGTTCTCATCTCATATGCTATGAAGATTCCATGCAGTTCGCCCATGCTTATTGAGTTTAGATCTGATCTTTCTTCTAGTGATGATATCTTAGGGTTGAATCTCATAGGAAGAGATCTTAGTACCTTTTGAAAAATTACAGGTTCTTCGATTTCTTCTCCCAATCCTATGATTGCATTCACTGTTTCATCGACTCGTAAGAAGTAGCCCGCGATATCTTCATCTTCCTTCATTTTTTATTGTTCGAACTGACCTCTGTAAGTTGGAAGCTTTGTTGTTTTGACTTTTGAATCTCCTTCATAAATATTTCGAAGATTTCCCCAAATCTCTTTAGTAGATTTACAATGTGCAACTTTGGTGAATACCGTATCACTGAGACCATTCAAAAGTGCATTTATGGATTTGGAATTATTCTCACCGAGTTTCACTGCTTTGTCACTTGTTGGTGGAACTGCTGGTGCTATGTATCCATGTACAATTGATTGCCAAACTTGAAATCCCTATGCCTGTATATATGCCTTCATCCTTATGCTCCAAAAAACATACTTCTATCCATCAAACTGTGGTATTCCATTTTTATATGAGTTGGTACTCTCCATGATCTACCTTTCAGTGGTTAAACTGATTTCTGAAGGAACCTGCTCTGATTCCAATTGTTGGATTACTGAGAGGGGGGGTGAATCAGTAATAACGTAATTATAATCATTTTTCTTAAAATGTTATTACAATGTAGAATTATTATCCAATAATGAGCAGTAATAAATAAAAAATCACACACATGCACAATACACCAGTGTTTTACGTGGAAACCCAAATCTGGAGAAAACCATGGAATTCTTTTTCTTATATGTCTTGAAGAATTACATTCATTGGAAGCACCAACTTCCTTTGTTTTCTAGCTACAACTGGAAGGAGGCTCCAACCTCCTAGTTTCTCAGGATACAACCTGAAGGAAGCTCCAACTCCCCAAATCTTCGGCTACAACCAGAAGAAGGCTACAACCCCTAATGTTCTCCATCTACAACCGGAAGGTGGCTACAACCACCTGTCCTTGCCCCGTCCTGCCACACTGAAGTAGAAGTAGAATGATGGAACCACTGCCACACTATCACTGTGAGATATACCGTTGTAAATATGTACCAATAAATCTGAAATATGCATCAACATGTAATCAACCTGTACCATAAACAAGTGCATCAACCATGCACCAACCTGTAATCAACCTGTACCATAAACAAGTGCATCAACCATGCACCAACCTGTAATCAACCTGTACCTTAAACAAGTGCATCAACCATGCACCAAACTGTACCATAACCAAGTGCATACCAATCATGTTTCAACTACTCATCAACTATGACTCATCAATATATACCAACATCGTCAAATATACACCTCATGTATGTGCGCCAACTCATCAACTACTTGTCTCAACCATGTACTCAACATGTACCTCAACCAAAAGCCCTCATCAATTTCATCATCCAAATCTGATTTGTAGCTCTATAATAGACCTAGTGTATATGATGACATTCCTACAAACCTTCCTTAACTTTTAAAAACAAGAGACTAGAATTTTCATCAAACTTTTCTTTAGTCTCACATGCCTAGTTTTGGATTAGTCAACAACCCTAACTTGAAGTAATCATAACTTTGAACTTGTAATGTATAAAGATTTGAAACTGATAAAAAATGTTCTTCAGTGTTTTTTATGCAATTCCTCCAAGTGGAACTACTTGGAACCTCTCAGAAAAGGAGTTATAGAAAAAATGGCATACCCTGCTGAATTCTGGCTTATTCTAGAGAGCGACCTTGTAGAGAGTTCCCCGCAAAAAATAATTGATGCAATGATCTAAAACTATTACATGGAATACAAAATACTGTAGCCTAACCAACACATTTGGTCTCACTAAATTTGGATCTGTTATGAAGAAGTTATGACGTTTTTACCCGAAACACCTAATTTTGACTAGTTTCAGGACTAGCCACAAACCCTATTTTCCATAGAGTGTAACTCCCAAAATACAATGACCCACAAACTGAATTATTAACCATAGATACTTGGATATGTTTTCTCACTTGCATAGAAATTTCAAGATCTGAATCATTATATAAACAAAGTTATAGCGAAAATGGTGAGATGACCTGAAAATAACATACCTTAGAAAGCACCATCAAAAGAATTTATCCTTCCTTGCATTTCGGTCTTCTTTTCTTCAGTTTCCTCATAATTTTGGCTTAGATATCATTTTTAAACCTCATACACCTATAGATATTCAATATTCTCAAGTGTGATTCAAATGAGAGAGCTTTGCCTCTTATTTATACTCTCCAAGTAGCTTCCTTAAAAACATCTTCTAGGTCACTTGGCCCCACTTTCCTTATTTTAGGGTTGGGTCCACTTCTAATTTCTCCATTAAAATTATTATTGAAATAATTTATTTTGTATTCACTTTGAATTATATACACTCATCACTTCACTTTATTATTTACCTTTTAAAATCTCTTAAACCACTTTGATTACTTTGACCTTTTGGGGCTTCTAGATGACATATGAGGGTCCTCCAACTTCGTAAGGCCATAACTCTCAAACCGTGAGGAGTTATGTGATTTTCTACATACCACCATAAATGGCATGACATGTGATATCCATATAGAATAGTATTATCTGAAAATATATCATAACTCATGCCGTTACCCATCAAACAAACTTGGGTCCATTACCCAAACCTGGGGTCTCCAACTTCTCATGGCCATAACTCTCTAACCGTGAGGAATTATGTGACATTCCACATACCACTGGCAATGACATGACAAGAACTATCCATATAGGATATTTTCCCTAACAAATTCACTTTCCTTCATCTCATTATTCCATAATTAAGCATGGGTTCTCTTACTCCACAAAGCGTCTTCCCGTGAGGGCTTTCACCATAAGGGGACCACTTTGGAGTTCATCCATATTTACTTCTTATCAACCATGACAAAACAATAATGAGTCATATTTACATCAAACACTATTGGGTCCATTACCCAAACCTTTGTGCTACAGGTCTTTCTTCAAGGGTTGACATCAATGACAACCAACCTTAATCAACTTATACATGGATAGGGTCGTATTCGACCCTCTCCATGTACAGTGACAGGCCTGAATTCTGTCCTGTTAGTTTGGAAATCCTAAGGTTAGTTATGAATTATAATGGACTCTTTGATGTAAAAGATTTATAGTTTAGATTGTATTTGTGCATTTAAATTTGAATTTCATACTTTACTTTTGCTTAAAATTCATTCTTTCTTTGTGAATATGAATGTAACTTACTACACACATCACATAAATTGAAATATGAAAACTTTTATTAGTGCGGGTTTTTGGTTTTTTGGTTTATTTTGTTTTTGGTTAAGTACCAAGTTGAGATAATGTGTAATTTTTTTCTCTCCTGCGATGGTCCACGAGAACTAGGAGTAGTTAAGAAGAGCATGATCACATTATTTATCTTCCTTTGGTTTTTTGGTTTTTTTTGTTTTTTATTAAGTACCAGGTTGAGATAATGTGTAATTATTTTCTCTCCCATGATGTTCCAGGAGACCTAGGAGTAGTTAAGACGAGAATGATCACATTATTGATCTTCCTTATACGATGGGATGATAACAGCTTAGAAGAAAATATCATGAGAATCACGTGGACATTTTTCCATTAAATAATAACTTAATTGTTGATTTTGTCTTGAAATCACCCTTGCTTGACTTACGCCCCCCTTAATTGTTGTGTGTTTTTTTGGTTTTATGCTTTGTTGTTACCTAAAGAATGTTAGCCACCTTGACTTTGAAATAATTTAATTGTTGATTTTGTCTTGAAACCACCCTTGGTTGAATTACACCCCCCTTAATTGTTGTGTGGGTTTTTGATTTTGTTCTTTTCTTTTTCCTAAAGAAAGTTAGTTGCCTTGACTTTGGATCCCTTCTCTTGACTTGTTTTTTTTTCTTGTTGATTTTTATGATTTAACAATAAATATTTTATGTTATAAATATTGGTTTTTTAAATTATTTAATTATTTAATTATTTAATTGAGTGGCTACGACCCCTCTAGGATAGTTCTTCTTGGTATTTTCCATCTTGCTGCAGATCTCTTCTTGGTTATTGTTTAGGGATTGGTTCTACTTGCTAGTGTGGCCCTCCTCATTTTTTTGTTGGTGTTTCCCTCTTTATCTCCTTCCTAATGCCACCTTGTGTATGTT
The DNA here is from genome assembly GCA_032191745.1 of Picea mariana. NCBI lineage: Eukaryota > Viridiplantae > Streptophyta > Pinopsida > Pinales > Pinaceae > Picea > Picea mariana. Next base: position 297,944 of record JASDQU010102700.1, read on the forward strand.
GTCATTCTCTTCTATTGTTGTTTCCACATGTGTATGTTGATGGTTAGTCTATTGATATTTTACCCTAAAAAATTCTTCTTCTCAATTCGTTCCATGTGTCATGATGAGATCTGCCTCGAGGGTTTGATCAATGATCCCTTGAAGTGTTTTCTGAGCATATATCTAAGAGGATAGCAACAAAATATCATTTAATATTGTTTCTTGTTTTAGTTTTAAGTAAATTTTTTGTCAATGATTATTTTTGTCAATGTGTCAATGATTGTAAAAAATATAGTTGTTCTAGTTTTTTCAATATATGTCTGTAATGCCATGAAGTTGTTATAAATGCTTAATTGGCTGTGTTATGAATTTAATATTTCCAGTTAATGTTTCTATAACTTATGAACTTTCATATTCATGAATTTTAAAAGGATAGATATTGAGGAAATATGTCGAGACAAGAGTCTCCAAACATTCATCTCAAACGCTATAGGCTATCCCATGAAGGAAGAAGAGGAACCCTTTCTTCGACTGAGACTCCGAATGACTGACAATAATCTAGTCAGATGATTAGATTATCAAATGAGTCTATGAATATATCATCTCGAGAATGTGCTCAAAATAGTGTTATGGATGAAGCCTTTTGAGATAGGCCGCACATTGATACTCCTACAACGGAGAATGTAGGGAATACATCAGGACAATAAAATATTTTTGGTAATTTTCTTTGATTTTGTATTTTTGTATATTTATGTTTATGTTATATATATATATATATATATATATATNTCTTATGTTCAATTATGTTGTTAAATGTTGTAATTACTTTCAAATGTGTGTGTAGAGAATGAGTTTAATGTGAGGGAATATAATTAAAGAGAGAGTGGGTGTCATGAAGATTCTAATGTTGATGAAGATGGTGAAGGTGGATTTATGAGGCATTATCAAGAAACAAAAGATTACATTCCTATGTCCACCTATCCTTCAGATGTAGGTAATGAGCTTCTTTGGGAAGGGATTACTGAAGCAATGACCCTTGAACGATGCTTAGGTATTAAAAGAAGGTTGGAAAATGATTTGAGGAGATTGGATGTCCCTCAGGAGAGTAAACAAATCTTGGAGATTATTTTGCATTCATTCCAAAACTTTATGGATGCATATCAAAATATCAGGCCAACGACTGACAATTTTATCGATTTGATGAGGAGACGAAAGTCAGAGTTGATGGACCCTGATAAATGAGACATAGTAAAAAGTAAAGTTTCAAAAGAAAACACAAATTATATGTTCAATTTCAAAGATGGGTCAAAGCTAAAGATGTTAAAGGTGCAATATTTTAAGCACCCCAACATAGAAGGACATATTTATAACACATTTTTGGCATCATATGAGAAATTGTTGTGGAATGATGAGGTTCCACATTACTTTTCTAGAAACTTTTATGTAGATTTTTTCATGGACATGCACCCTAATTATACGAGCCTACCTTCGGATTATTATGGGGCTAGTAAAGAACATACATATGATTTGAAAGGGGCATATCGAAATGCGACATTGCAGAGGCCTCCACGACCTTTAGTATCTCTCCCAACAGGGGAATTTGCCTCACATTCAGAGTTGCGAGCTTTATTATAGGTTGGAAAAGAGGCTATGAATGCAATCGGGAAAATTTTGGAATCATTTTTTTATGGTGTTGATGTTGGTTTGAATCGTCAGAGAGATGAATCCAATTCTCTAGCTATTTTTGTTTATAAAACAGATGAGGAGTTAGATACCATGCCAGTAGAAGATCTTAAGGAGTTTGCAAAAGTTTTCCATAATGAATGGAAGGAGATCATTCAGAATGATGAATGAAACAACGGATTGGTATGTGTTCTAGTGAGTAAATTTTTTACGCATTTGAGGATAGTTTACTTCTATTTCTAGATTTATATACATATCATTGTATAGATATAGAGATAATTGAGTTTTTATTGACATTAATTGCAGTTTGGTCATACGTTAAATGAATCTCCAGTAAATAGGGGACTTGATTTCAAAAGTTTAAATTTGGATGGGTTGAACCAGGTATGTTTTTTCTAATATCCACATATGAGCACTTTAGTTGTCCAATCTCCAATCTTTTGAATAAGATCAACAACATGACATTTATGATTTTGTATAAATGTGAACACATTGAATCCTAGATTTAGTTCTTAGTTGTGGTGTTCACAGATCCTTATTCCATCTTATACTACTTGAGTAGGCTTGTCCCAATTCTCATTGGAAAAGTTTGAAGAGGGTGGGAGTTCACAGGTATCATTGCATGTTGAAAACAAATTTAGTTATATATTAAAATTTCAAATTGTTATTTAAATTATTAATTTAAAAAAAGAATGTCTTAAACCATATTTAATTTATTGAATATTAGGGTATGGTGGGTATAATTTATTGATATTTAGGTTGGCACATCAGAGGCATTACATGCTTCGAATTTTAAAACTACAATTTAATGTGTTAAAATCATTTAAATTTAATTTTCAAAATTTCAAATTTAAAATGTGTTATGTAGGGAAATGTGTAGAAGAGACTGCCTGAGAGTGTACTTGAACAAAATGTGGTGAAGAGAGTGCGGGATATTGGGATTAAGGAGGATGCATCCATACCTAGGAAGGATGTGTCTATTCACGATGATTCATAAATGTATGTTCATTGCACATTAGTGAGTTTTAATTTTCTTTTATATAAAATGGTTCAAGCTTACTTTTGTTGAATAATCCTTTATTTTTTACTTTTCAAATTTTTGTTTTCTCAAATTTTTAGTTTATCCTTTCCTATTCATAGGTTTACTAAACTAGTGTCTATATAACGTTTCAATGGTTTGATCAATTATTTTGAAATATATATAACCTCTATATAAGCTTATCATTGTCTAAAATGGTACATTCAATCTTATTTATGTTTAGATCATGATGAAGACCTAATTTTCAACTAGAAAATTTTATTATTTGAGAACAGACTCTATCCCACAATTGAAAAGGGGAAGTTTATAAATTTTCCTCGATTGCATTCCTTGGATTCTTGTCCAAGAATGACGTAGTATGGACATCTTTGTTTTCTGCATACAACAAAGTGAATTCCTTCTTGCTAGGGTATTTTCAAACTCTTAAATAAATTGGTTTCTAACCACAAAAACCAACATTCAAGTAGATTTACAAATAAGTTATGTACATGCATGATCTCACTTATATTTTGATTATGATGAAGACATATTTCAAAGAGCATTTAATTATGTGTAATATGAATACATGCCAAATATGAAAGATTTAAACGGTTTTTGAAGAATGACTTAATTTATGTGCAGATTTGTGTTTTCTTCATGTACATGAAATATTATATGAGAACATATATTCCACCGCAGAAAGAGGAGATAAGTATTTTCTAGAAGAATGGTTTTTAAAATGGAAATTTGTAACTTTCACAGATATAAGTAATTTCTTAGAAGAATGGTTTAATATGGATATTTATGAGTCCTTTAATTTGAACTGTCATTTGAGGGCATTTGATTATATGAGAAGATCTATTCCACTGCAAAAGAGGAGAGAAGTATTTTATTGCTGAGGAGAGAAGTATTTTACTGTTGATTAAATAAGGTCACCTGGCATGAGAATTTCACCTAAAGGATTTGAGACTTTATCCACAATGAGATAAGTATTTTATTGGAAGAATGAATTAATACGGATATTTGTGTACTTTCTGCATACACAACTATATTCATTTTTATAGTATTATCTAACTGTGAACACAAAAATTGGTTACCAAGAACACAATTTTTCTCTTTAAAAATTTGTAAGATTTTAGATAAGATTTTGCATTGTTTAGATCATGTATGCTTAATATGGAGAGTAACTATTTTGGAAGTTTTGAAATTGTGATGGAAATGTGGTTTAAAAAAAGTGCCAAAAAAAGTGAAATAAAAAGAGAGCGATAATCTTAAATCTATGAAACTCTGGTTGGATATGTTATTATTTTTTATTGTTTATTTAATATTTAGTTAAAGTATATATGCTAATATGTGTTATTTTTATTTTTTTTATTGTTACAAGTTTTACATTATAGTTGGTGGAAAACATATTTACATTATATTTGGTGGAAAGCAGTATGTTGGAGGATGAGACTTAACTCTTTTGGTATGTATGCCAATTTTGATTTAATCATAACTTGTTTTATTTATCTGAAGTGGTACATGTGTGCATTTTATTTAAATTTGTAGATATATTTTATTGTAAATTTTTAAATTTTGAGTTTGACAAATGTTTTCTTTTGCATGTATGAAGTGATCTATCTTAAAGCGATGACTTAGAGTCCATAATTTTGGAGTTAAATGTCTTAGTTTTTGTTATCATCCTAAAATGGATCTAGAACCTATGTATTTGGCGGTGTAACTATTCAAACTTATATATATATATATATATATATATATATATATATATATATATATATAACTCAAAATATCAATTTATTGTCTCATCTTTGATTTATCTTATATTGTTTATGACGGTGGAATATATTATTTATTGTTTCATCTTTTATTTCTCTTATATTGTTTATGATGGTGAAATATATTGTTTCTTCATTAATAAATAATCAATGCATTATTTACAAAAGAAAAAAAAAGAGATTAATTTATGTTTTATGATATTGTGTTGAAATTAAAAATGTTTTATTTCATTTTATTTATAATAATCATTATACTATGTGAAGTAGAGTGGATTCTGTATACAATGGAGCTGATTGTGTAGTGATGGGAGATCTGGGTAGTTATCAAATTATAGTTTATAACTTATAATTTTTTTTTATTTTTTTTTTGGTACTATGTGAAGTAGAGTTGATTTTGTATACAATAGAGTTGATTCTGCAGTGATGTGAGATCTGAGTAGTTATCAAATTATAGTTTCTAACTTGTAATTTAAATTTTGTTTGATTTGGAAATATGGTTGAAAATAGTCAAACATGTCATCAAATTTTATAGTTTCCCACTTTGGAGCCCCTTATCATAAACAAAACTCCTAGATGAGGTTTGAGGACTAAAGGGTTGCTCAAGTTAAGTTTCAAACTTCTCAATCGCCTCCTCTTAATAATATTAGAATGGAAAAAAAAAACAATATTGTACATTAAAAATATATGAGAGCTTCTTAGGAGAGTGAAAACATAAAAAGAAAGTATTATTCCATGGTGATGAAAAACTAGTATTGTACTATCGAGGTAAAATCCATTTTTCATTGGGTGATATGACTTTTATTCCATTCCATTCAAGTGATAATCAATTGACTTTAAAAATGAAAATTTTAAATTTAAGCATATTGATCATTGCATCAATCTAGGCCCTTCTTTTATTTTGATAGGGTGTAGACTCTTATCAATCCAAAATTTAGTAAAAACTATGAACTCAAAATTGAAAATTCACAATGAAATGACAGTACAGAACTAAACTAGTTATGTTCATCCTTGGTTTCTTTATTGAAAATTAAAAATGAAATGACACTCCAAAATTCACAATGAAATGATACTCGAAAATTGTATAATAGTTAGATTATTAAATAGTTAGATTTAAAGTTGTATAATAGTTAGTCTTCGTATAAAATTGTTATATTAAATTTTAGATTTTAAAATTTATAGTGTTAGAGTGTTGATAGGGCCGTATTCATCCCTTTCCATGTATAAGGACATACCCGAATATTCGGCCCTGTCCATGTACAAGGACAGGGAGGAATATGGCCTTGTACATGGACAGGGCTGAATATGGCCCTGTCCATGTACAAAGACAGACCCGAATTATACCTTACAGTACCATAGTTATACCTCCAAAGAGTAAATATTGTTACGTCGTAGTCAAAGTGTAAACAATTTATATTTTAAACAATTTAATCCCAAATAGAGTTTTGGTTTTGGCATTAATTTTATATATGTTTAAGCACCATAAGAGTTTAATATTATTTTTTTATAAAATCCAGTTTATATTTTAATAAGTTTAATCTCAAATAGAGATTTGGTTTTGGAATTAATTATATACATGTTTACTCAAGGGAAAAGTTTATTGTCATTTTTTATAAAATTCAGTTTATATGTTAGTCAGTTTATATGAATGCAATCATGGCCCATATATATTTTAGGAGGCGACATCCATGTACTCTAAACAATAATATTGTCCCATTTTAATATGTTACTTTATGTTCAAAATAAATTCATTTGAATAAAAAATATATAAATGTAATCCTTGCCTATATATTTGGGAGGCTACATCCATGTACAAACCAAACTTAATTTTCCACAATATGAACAATATAGGATGGAGACAATACCTCCTATAAATTAATAATTTATGAACACGATAGTATGCAAACACAATAGAGTAAAAACACAGACACAACAACACCTAGACCATATCATACACAGACAAGTAGAGGTATCATTTGCTTATCGTATGGGATGACAAGGTCGAATTATACCATGTCCATGTACAAGGATATGATTGAATTTGGGCCTTCCCCTCTACATGGACATGGCTGAATATGGCCATGTCCATGTACAGAGAAAATCTTGAATTTGGCCCTGTACCTGTGTTGGTTGTGGATCCTGATTATCTTCCAGATTTATAGGTCTTTTACATTCAGCCGTGTTTATACCCCATGAAATATTTACACCCCAGAAGTATGTACACTCTTCCACGTGGGGGAGTGTAGAGGGGGGGTACCCCCTCTGTGGGGTCCGGGGGGCCTATCCCCCCAGCTGGGGGTTTGGGGGCAAGCGGGCCCCCAGCAGGGGTTCGGGGGCGAAGCCCCTGAAGAAAAAATTGCCTTATAAAAGTATATTGTAATTTCATTGTAAATCTGGACCGTTCATTATAAGGTCGCAGATCTAACAGTAGAGATTATGTTAGGGTTTTTTTCCCTAGAAGGAAACCCTCTTTTATGAGGAAAATGTATTGCGGCTATGGTTGATGGTGAATATTGTATTCTGAGAGAGGAGACTGTGAGAGAAAGAAGAGGAAGTTACAATGGGTTTTGATGTAGGTTGTATCCCTTCATTTGCTGGATAATAATAAAGGAAGGGCCTGGCAATTTCTCTGGTGGACGTAGCCCACACTGGGTGAACCACGTAAATCTGTGTCTCTCTTGTATTGTGTGTCTTCTATGTTTTGTTTCTACATTTGTTTTATTTTATTGCTCTGCAGTCCTGTTTTTCTAACAATTGGTATCAGAGCATAAGGTAACTCATAGGAAAAGAGGGTTCCTGGTTCGATTGTAAGCAATGTCAGAATATGGAAAGTTTAGGGTCGAGAAATTTAACGGCCAAAACTACCAGTTATGGAAGATGCAGATGGAAGACTATTTATATCAGAAGGATCTATTCCTACCATTGAGCAGAGTAGAAAAGAAGTCGACGGCCATGAAGGACGAAGAATGGGAGACTCTTGAAAGAAAGGCTCTAGGAACGATACGGCTGAGCCTGGCAGCGTCGGTGGCTTTCAATATTTCGAAAGAAAAGACAACGAAGGATTTGATGGACGCGTTGGCCAAATTGTATGAAAAACCCTCGGCATCGAACAAGGTATTTCTAATGAAGAGATTATTTAATATGAAGATGTCAGAAGGTGGGTCTGTTGCAGATCATTTAAATGAATTTAATATGGTTACTAATCAACTAAGTTATGTAAAAGTAGACTTTGATGATGAGGTTAGGGCTCTTCTAATCTTATGCTCATTGTCAAAAAGATGGAATGGCTTGGTCATGGTTGTAAGTAACTCTGTCTCTGGTTCAAATACTTTAAAATTTGATGATGTTGTTGGTGTTATCCTTAGTGAGGAAATGTGATGAAAAAGCATAGGTGAGACATCAGGAAATGCGTTGAACATGGAGAACAGGGGAAGACAAAATGATAGAGGAAAGGGCTTAGGAAACAGTGGAAATTCTAGGAAGGGCAGATCCAAATCCAGACTTAGAAAGTTAGAGTGCTGGAATTGTGGGAAGAAAGGACATCTGAAGAAAGACTGCAGAGCTCCAAAGAAACAAAGAGATGGACAGCAGAAGAGCAATCAGGAAGCAAATGTAATAGGTGATGTGTTATAAGATGCTTTGATTCTTTCTATAGATAATATTTATGAGTCTTGGGTAGTAAATTCAGGAGCTTCATTTCATGCCACACCCCATATTAAACATTTTCTATATTATGTTCAAGGTGATTTTGGACAGGTTCATTTGGGTGATAATAAACCATGCAAAATTGTTGAAATGGGAAAGGTAAAAATAAAGCAACGAAATGGAAACCAATGGTTGTTGAAAGAGGTAAAACATGTTCCAGATTTAAGTAAAATATGATTTCAACAGGTCAGTTGGCAAGTGAAGTTTGTATATCCATATTTATAGATAAGATGTGGAAGGTCATCAAAGGATCATTGGTGATAGTGAAAGGAGAGAAGGTAGGTACATTGTATCTATGTACTGGTAATACTGACTCTTCTATATCTGTAGCTTCTACAGGAGTCGATACAACACTATGGAATCATAGGTTGGGACACATGAGTGAGAAGGGTATGCAGATCCTTCCCAAAATAAATTTGTTTCCAGATCTTAAACAAATTGATTTGGACTTCTGTGAGCATTGTGTTTATGGAAAACAAAAGAGAGTCAGATTTTTCAGAGTCGGAAAAGAAAAGAAGAATGAAAGGTTAGAGCTTGTGCATACAGATGTATGGGGACCAGCTCAGGTATCATCTCTTGGTGGCTCTCATTATTATGTTACTTTTATTAATGATGCAACTAGAAAAACTTGGGTTTATTGCATTCGACAAAAAACTGATGTTTTTGATACTTTTAAGAAATGAAAAGATTTAGTTGAGAATGAGACAGGAAAAAGTTTGAAGTGTCTCAGATCAGATAATGGAGGTGAACATAGCAGCAAGGATTTTGATGATTACTGTTCATACCATGGGATTCGTAGAGAGAAGACAGTTCCATGAACACCACAAGAAAATGGTGTGTCAGAAAGGATGAACAGGACAATCATGGAGCGTGCAAGGAGTATGAGATTACATGCTGGTTTGCCCTTACAGTTCTGGGAAGATGTTGTAGATACTGTTGTTTAATTAATAAATAGAGGACCTTCAATATCTTTGGATGGTAGAATTCCAGAGGAGGAATGGACAGTAAAAAAGGTAAACTATTCTTTTTTGAAAACTTTCGGTTGTGAAGCATTTGTCCATATTGATAAAGAAAATAGAACAAAGCTTGAGAAAAAATCCAAGAAATGTACCTTTATTGGATATGGTGTTAATTATTTTGGTTATCTCTTATGGGATTATGAAAATAACAAAATCATTAGGAGTAGATATGTCATATTCAATGAGAAGGTCATGTACAAAGATCAGTTGCAGGGAAAGAAACAGGAAACAGAAAAACAAGAATACACAGTGCTTGATTAGATCACTGAAAAGGAAATTCCAAAGGAACCTGAAAATCAAAATGTACAACAGTAGGAGCAGCGGGTACCTCAAACACCTACAAGTGTTGTTAGAAGATCTACCAGGTTAAGTATACCCCCTGAACGATACTCTCCTTCATTATATTATTTATTGTTGACTGATTCTGGTGAACCAGAATGTTATGAAGAGGCAATGCAGGTAGACACCAAAATGAAGAGGGAGCGAGGCATGAAAGAGGAAATGGATTCCTTGGAAAATAACCAGACTTGGGACTTGGTTCAGTTTCCTACGGGAAAAAGAGCATTGCAGAACAAATGGGTTTACAAGTTGAACGAAGAAGATGGAGGAGAAAAGCGGTACAAGGCTAGACTTGTTGTAAAGGGGTTTGCACAAAAGAAAGGTATAGATTTTGATGAAATATTTTCTCCTGTTGTTAAAATAACTTCAATTAGAACTATTTTAAGTCTTGAACAGTTAGATGTAAAAACAACTTTTCTCCATGGGGATTTGGAGGAAGAGATTTATATGTAGCAGCCACAGGGGTATGAGGTCAAAGGGAAGGAGAATTTGGTATGCACGTTGAAGAAGAGCTTGTATGGCCTAAAGCAAGCTCCAAGGCAGTGGTATTTAAATTTTGACAGGTTTATGACAGAACAGGGTTATAATAGATGTCATTCTGATCACTGTGTTTATTTTAAAAGGCTAGAAAATGGAAGCCATATTATCTTGCTATTGTATGTAGATGACATGCTTGTTGCAGGGTCTAATATGCAGGATATAAATGTGCTCAAGAAGAAATTAGCCAATTCATTTGCGATGAAGGATTTGGGTGCTGCAAAGAAAATTCTTGGTATGAGAATAACAAGAGACAGGAAAAATCGCAAACTAAAATTGTCTCAGGGTGAGTACACAGAGAAGGTGTTGGAGAGGTTTAGAATGCAAAATGCAAAACCAATTAGTACACCTTTGGCCATCCATTCCAAATTAACTAAGGAAATGTGTCCCAAGACATAGGAGGAGATAGAATACATGTCCAAGGTCCCATATTCATCAGCAATTGGCAGCTTGATGTATGCAATGGTTTGCACAAGACCAGATATTGCACATGCAGTGGGAGTTGTGAGCGGGTATATGAACAATCCAGGTAAAGAACATTGGGAGGCAGTAAAGTGGATTCTCAGGTATTTGAGAGGTACTACTACACATGCATTATGTTTTGGAGGTTCAGACACTTTTCTACAGGGATATGTTGATTCAGATATGAAAGGTGATAAAGACAGCAGGAGGAGCACCATAGGGTATGTTTTTACTATAGGTGGAACAGCAGTAAGTTGGATTTTAAAACTGCAAAAGGTTGTTGCACTTTCAACAACAGAGGCAAAGTATGTTGTTGCTACAGAGGCTAGGAAAGAGATGATTTGGTTACAAAGGTTTATGGAGGAATTGGGAAAGAAGCAGGAGAAAAACAAGTTGTATTGTGACAGTCAGAGTGCCATTTACCTTGCAAATAACTCAGCCTTCCATTCAAAGACTAAGCATATACAGTTGAGGTACCACTTCATACGATCTACCTTGGAAGATGGAAAAGATACACACTAGACAGAATCTTACAGACATGTTAACAATGGGAGTAACCAGAGAGAAACTGAGTTGTTTCTCAGTTTTAGTTGGTCTTCAAGAATGAAGATGAATATGAGAAATTTGCCAAGTCCAAGAAGGTTCAGATTCTAGCATATACAGCAGTGGTGGAGTTGTTGAGATCAGTCTCCAAGTGGGAGATTGTTGGTTGTGGAGCCTGATTATCTTCTTGATTTATAGGTCTTTTACTTTCAGCTGTGTTTATATCCCATGAAGTGTTTACACCCCAGAAGTATGTACACTCTTCCACGTGAGGGAGTACAGAGGGGGGGTAGCCCCTCTGCAGGGTTCGGGGGGCCTATCCCCCCGGGTGGGGGTTTGGGGGCGAAGCCCCCGAAGAAAAAATTGTCATATAAAAGTATATTGTAATTTCATTATAAATCTGGACCGTTCATTATAAGGTCACAGATCTAACGGTAGAGATTATGTTAGGGGTTTTTTCCCTAGAAGGCAACCCTCTTTTATAAGGGAAATGTATTGTAGCTATGTTTGATGGTGAATATTGTATTCTAAGAGAGGAGACTGTGAGAGAAAGAAGAGGAAGTTATAGCGGGTTTTGCTATAGGTTGTACCCCTTCATTTGCTAGATAATAATAAAGGAAGGACCTTGCAATTTCTCTGGTGGACGTATCCCACATTGGGTGAACCACGTAAATCTGTGTCTCTCTTGTATTGTGTGTCTTCTATGTTTTGTTTTTGCATTTGTTTTATTTTATTGCTCCGCGGTCCTATTTTTCTAACAACCTGTACATGGACATGGTCGAATATGGCCCTGTCCATGTACATAGACATGCCCGAATGATGCCTCACATTACCAGAATTATACCTCCAAAGAGTAAATATTGTTATGTCATAGTCAGAGTGTAATCAGTTTATATTTTAATCATTTTAATGTCAAATAGAGTTTTGGTGTTGGAATTAATTTTATATATGTTTACTCATCAACAAAGTTTACTGTTATTTTTTATAAAATTCAGTTTATATTTTAATCAGTTTAATCTCAGATAGAGTTTTGGTTTTGGGATTAATTATATATATGTTTATGTTTAATTATAGAGTTTTCATTTTGGCATTAATTTTATATATGCAATCCTAGCCCATATATTTTTAGGAGGCAACATCTATGTACTCTAAACAATAATATTGTCCCAAACTTTAATAAAAAATATTGTCCACGTAATTTAATAAAAAATATAAAAATTCAATCCTTGCCTATATATTTAGGAGGCTACATCCATGTACAAACTAAACTTCATTTTCCACAATATGAATAGTATAGAATGGATACAATATCTCCTATAAATTAATGATTTATGAACACAATAGGATGCAAACACAATAGAGTAAAAACATAGAAATAACACCTAGACCATATCAGAAATAGAGATCAGACACAGACAAGTAGAGGTATCGTATGCTTATCGAATGGGATGACAGGGTGAATTTGGCACTGTCCATGTATAGGGACAGGCTCGAATTCAGGCATGTCTTTGTACATGGACATGGTCGAATATGGCCATGTCCATGTACAAGGACATGCCTAAATTTAGGCATGTCCCTATACATGGACAGTGCCAAATATTTCCCTATTCATGTACAGAGACAAGACCAAATTCGGGCATGTCCTTGTACATAGACAGGGCCATATTTTGATCGACGTTGGTGTTGAGGGCAAGCAGATGTTGGTGCTACAGGCGTTTAGTTTAGAATAATTTTAAATTTTATGATTTAAATAGTTAGTGTTAGTATTAAATTGTTAGTGTTAGTCATGCAAATGAAAAAAAAATACAAACAAGTAGCCAAACCAACCAGCCAATGACAACAACAACACCTAGATTATATCAGACGCAGAAAAGTAGTGGTATCATCTGCTTATCAGATGGGATGACAGGGTTGAATATGGCCCTGTCCATGTACAGGGACATGCCCGAATTTGGGCATGTCCCTATACATGGATAGGGTCGTATTCGGCCCTGTCCATGTACAGTGACAGGCCTGAATTCGGTCCTGTCTGTTTGGAAATCCTAAGGCTAGTTATGAATTATAATAGAATCTTTGATGCAGATAAATTTGTATTTCAGATTGTATTCGTACTTTACTTTTTCTTAAAATTCATTATTTCTTTGCAAATATGAATGCAACTTACTACACACATAACATAAATTGAAATAAGAAAACTTCGGTTAGTGTGGGCTTTTGGTTGTTTGGTTTTTTTTGTTTTTGGTTAAGTACCAAGTTGAGATAATGTGTGATTTGTTTCTCTCCTGCGATGGTCCATGAGACCTAGGAGTAGTTAATAAGAGCATGATCACATTATTTATCTTCCTTTGTTTTTTTGGTTTATTTTGTTTTTTCTTAAGTACCAAGTTGAGATAATGTGTGATTTATTTCTCTCCCAGGATGGTCCATGAGACCTAGGAGTAGTTAAGAAGAGTGTGATCGCATTATTGATCTTCCTTGTATGCTGGGATGATAAAAGCTTATAAGTAAATATCATGAGAATCATGTGGAAATTTTTCCATTAAATAATAACTTAATTGTTAACTTTGCCTTAAAATCACCCTTGCTTGACTTACGCCCCCCTTAATTGTTGTGTGGTTTTTTGGTTTTTTTCTTTGTTGTTACCTAAATAATGTTAGCCTCCTTGACTTTGGAAGAATTTAATTATTGATTTTGTCTTGAAACCACCCTTTCTAGAGCTACACCCCCCTTAATTATTATGTGGGTTTGTTGTTTTGTTCTTTGCTTTTGCCTAAAGAAAGTTAGTTGCCTTGACTTTGGATCCCTTCTCTTAACTTGTTTTTTTTTCATGTTGATTTTGATGATTTAACAATAAATATTTTATGTTATAAAATATTAGTTGTTTAAATTATTTAATTATTTAATTGAGTGGCTATGACCCCTCTAGGATAGTTCTTCTTGGTATTTTCCATGTTGCTGCAGATCTCTTCTTGGTTATTGTTTGGAGATTGGTTCTACTTGCTAGTGTTTCCCTCCTCATTTTTTTGTTGGTGTTGCCCACTTTATCTCCTTGCTAATGCCACCTTGTGTATGTTTCCGTTCTCTTCTATTGTTGGTGCCACCTGTGTATGTTGTTGGTTATTCTATTGATATTTTACCCTAAAAAGTTATTCTTGGCATTTTTTTCCATGTGTCATGATGAGATCTACCCCGAGGGTTTGATCAATGATATCTTGAAGCTTTTTCTAAGCATATATCTAAGAGGATAGAAACAATATATCATGTAATATTGTTTCTTTTTTTATTTTTAAGTAAATGTTTTGTCAACAATTGTTTTTGTCAATGTGTCAATGATTGTAAAAAATGTAATTGATCTAGTTTTTTCAATATATGTCTTTGATGCCATGAAGTTGTTATAAATGCTTAAATGCTTGTGTTATAAATTTAATATTTCCATTTAATGTTTCTATAAATTATGAACTTTCATATCTATGAATTTTCAAAGGATAGATATTGAGGAAAGATGTTGAGACAGGAGTCTCCAAACATTCCTCACAAATGCTATAAACTATCCAATTAAAGGAAGAACAGGAACCCCTTCTTTGACTGAGACTCTAAGTGACCAACGACAATCTAGTCAGAGGATTAGATTATCAAATGAGTCTCTGAATAGATCATCTCAAGAATGTTCACAAAATAGTGCTATAGATGAATCCTTCTTAGATAGGCCACACATTAATACTCCTACACTGGAGAATGTAAGGAATAGATCAAGACAAGAAAATGTTTTTGGTAATTTTCTTTGATTTTTTT
>JASDQU010102700.1:315706-333140 GCA_032191745.1 Picea mariana
AAAAAAAAAAAAAAACAGTCCATCAACCAGAACCACGCAGATTTAAGCCAAGTAATTTTCATCTCACAAGCCAATATAAAAATGTTGATAACATAAGAAAGGGCCAAGGTCCTAATACCTTTTATCATGCAAAATGAAAAACATATCGTTGCCTAATCGCCTGCTCCGGGTGACGTTTGTGTGCTCCGTGAAATCCTGCTTGCCAATCGTCGAGACTACACTGGTACTTCCCAGCCAACACTAGGGGTACTTTGCTTCCCCCTTATCCCCCCGAGCCACAAAGGGGCTACACAATATCCAGATGGTACATCTAGCTCCCAGCTCACCTCGTAAGGCCGAGCTACCACTCCTATCCGAGCTGGGAAATCCCAACTCCCCACAAGTAATCAGTCAAGTCACAAATCCAGCAGCGTAACCTTACGCTAACAGCCAATCCCCCTTTTCTTCCTTCTCTTCTCTCTCTTTTATAGAATTTTAAAACTTCCAAACTTTTTTTTTTCTCATTAATTTTTTTTTTTTTTTGTCTGGAGGAATCAACAACTAGTTGGGCACGTGCTCACATTACATGTGGCCGTGTTATCCAACTGCTACCACTATAACCTCCAGGTGTGCCCAGGGTGCCCCTTACGTGGCACACAAGGTAAGTCGAGAGGAGTTGAACTCGAAACCTCATGGAACTTCATTTTCATGACACTTGCCAATTGAGTTGCCCCCTCAAGGGATTTTCTCATTAAATTTTAAGTTTTAATAAAAATCTTCCATAAATTCTCCTTCGCACAAGTGTCATCCATCCCGCACTTTCCTCCAATAATTATTTTCTTTAAATTAATAATGGTCTCATTTCCCTCACCCACCTAGAGTTGCTCCTAAATTTACTCCTAGGTGTTCCTAGATTCCCTTACAGGTTTTAAATACTTTCCCTAAAATGAAAATGCTAAGTCAGTTCAAAATTAGAAGGTTCTTGAATGCAGATTCTTTACTAAGTTGACCTCTTTCTTTTTACCATAAGTTCCCTCTTTCCATTTTTATGTCACCTCCATTCGCTAGTTTCCTAATTTTTTATTATTCCTTTCTTTCCCCTTTTTATTAGAGCCAAAATGGTAGTTGCTCAAATTAACCCCTTTTCCTTTTTAATAATAATTTAATATCTTTTATACTTTCACAAGTTAAATAATCAAATTCTTCTTTACCCCCCCCCCCCTTTTTTCCACATAATTTATTTAAGTTCTTACTCTCTTCATTTTACCCAAAAATTCATGAAGTCCACAAGTATTACTTAAGTGGTTTTTATTTTAAACTTTATTATTTTATTTTTAGAGAGATAATTTCTTACGGGTAGACAAAATTGTACACCTAGGGTAGTGTTAGACTTAGGACTTAGATTCTAAACTAGGCGACATTTTAATTAGGGAATTTGTTTTAAAATATCTTAATGAGATATTAGTCTTAGGGCCATCTAGGTTTGTTCCTTTGACATCATCAACGCGACATGCCCTTCAGGACGCACTACGTGCTCCAAGGGTGCCACTCACCTCTAGTGTTTCTTTTGCGCGACATGCCCTTCAAGATGCACCACGTGCTCCAAGGGTGCCACTCGCCTCTTGACTGATTGGTAGACATCAATAACCCCTAGAGTCAACACTCCGCCAGGTGAACTTGTGGGAGACTAAGGGATTCTAAGGAATAAGGCCCTCGCTTTATTGTGCGCCCTTCAGAATCATCGCGAGTGACTGTTGCAGTCTTCCCTCATGACATCGTGGGTCCTCTCGAACTAGGTAATCATTAACCTACAGTTCGAGCCACGGTGGGAGTGCTAGTAGGTTGTGGCAGGGTTGTTGTCCACGCCTCTCCCTCAACCTCTTTGGTAGTCGTGTGTGTGGCCCCTTTATTCCATATGTGAGTCTCGTCGGCAAGCTATCATCATCTTGCATCATCAACAATCATGTCAGAACATGTCCACATCATATCATCTAATCAAACGTACTAAAATCATAGTAAAACCATCAAACCCCAATAGCACACTCCCTGACTCAATCCAAAGTCCAAGGGGTTCTGTCGATGCCTCTGCATCCTCAAGGTCCAAAACCCTGCACACTTAGTAAAACTGAGTCAATAGCACCTGTCTATTTCAATGCAGTAAAACATCATGTCATCTATCATAACGCATCATAATCAAGGACAAATGTTTTAATATCATAATAGTCTGGATCACTTGCGAGCAAGTGTCCTCAAAGAATAAGTTTTCTCAGTGCGCCAGAGCGAGATGTTACATACACCCCCTCTTGGTCTAAACTTTGTCCTGAAGTTTCATAGTATAAGTGTCGAAATAAGTGTATCACAGTATCATAAGTCTATCTATCAAACAAAAATGGAAACTGTTGGTGCATATCATATGCATCCTCCCAGGTCGTCGAGTACCGACTATAATTGTCCCACTGGACCTTTACTTGATCTACCGTTCGACGTCGTAACTATCGAACGTGATGATCTAAGATGCGGACTAGCTTAGCCATGAGAACTCCCTTGTCTGATACCTGCAAGGAACTCAATTCAATCACATGTGTAGGATCACTAATATAATGTCTCAAAACAGATACATGAAAAACATCATGCATACGCCTAAAAGAATTAGGCAAGGCTAGTCGATAAGCCATGGGCCCCTTTCTCTCCATAATCTCAAAAGGTCCCACGAACCTAGGAGAGAGTTTATCTCCCTTCCCAAACTTAATCGAACTCTTATGTGGTTTAACGTGCAAGAAGACTCAATCACCAACCTCATAACTATAGTCGACTCGGTGCGCATTGACATAACTCTTCTGTCGATCCTGCGCTTCTTTAATTCTTTGTCTTATGGTTTGCATTTGCTCTTCCATTTCTTGGACCTCTTCTGGTCCCACCAGGACCCTATCCTCAAGCTGATCCCAAATCAAGGGCGTCTGACATGGTTGCCCGTAAAGAAACTCGAAAGGCACCATTTTAATGGTGCTCTGGTAACTTTTGTTGTAAGCGAACTCTACTAGAGGCAAGAATTCTTCCCAATGCTTTTGTTGGTGCATCACATACATGTGCAACATGTCCTCCAAGGTTTGGTTTGTTCATTCGCTCTGCCCGTCAGTCTCTGGGTGATATGCAGTACTAAATTTAAGTTGGGTTCCCAAGGCCTCTTGGAAACTCGTCCAAAATTGTCCAGTAAACACCGATCCTCGATCGGATATAATTTTCTTAGGAATGCCATGCAACTTCACAATCTCACTGATGAAAAATCTAGCTATGTCAGGTGCCTGATACGTCGTATGCACAAGGATAAAGTGAGCACTCTTCATCAGATTTTCTACTACTACAAATATCGAGTCATGTCTCCTGGCCATCAGTGGCAATCCAACAATAAAATCCATCGAAATAACCTCCCATTTTGATTCTGGAATGGCATGTGGTTGAAGTAATCCTGTTGGGCGTCTATGCCCAAACTTTACCTGCTGACACTCAAGACATTTGGCCACATAATTGACTATGTCATCCTTCATTCCCTTCCAGAAGAGTAAGGGTTCAAGGTCTGCCCTCATCTTCGTGACTCCCGGGTGAGCCATGTAAACTGCTTGATGAGCCTAGCTTAGGATCAACATCCTCAATTCGTCATTTGGCGGTATGTAAATCTGACTTTTAAACCTCAATAACCCATCACCATTAAATGAAAATCCCTCATATCGCGGTACCACCATTATGTTGTGTCCGATAAAACCCTTGACCTCTTTGTACCAGTCATCATCACGCTGTAAAGTTAAAATCTTTTCACGCAGATTCATCTAAAGAGGCAACACCGAAACGATGTGTGGCCTCCGACTCAAAGCATCTACCACTCGGTTCACTGTTCCCCTTATGTAAGTAATCTCAAAGTCATACTCGCTAAGCAATTCCAACCAACGTCGTTGTCACGCGTTCAGGTTGCTTTGCATAAAAATGTGTTGTAGTTCACAATGGTCATCCTTTAATTCAAATTTTCATCCAACAAGGTAGTGTATCTAAACCTTCAAGGCATATACGATGGCTAATAACTCCAAATCGTGCATCGTGTAGTTCTCCTCATGCCTTCTCAGTTTCCTCGAAATGTAAGCAATCACTCGTTCGTCTTGCATCAAGACTCCGCCTAAACCTTCCTTGGATGCATCTGTGCATACCAAAAAGTCCGCATCCATGTCAGGGACCTTTAGTATCGTTGCTATCCTCAACAACTCCTTAAGCCTCCGAAATGCTTCTGCGCATTTCTGGGTCCAAAGAAACTTCTTGTTTTTCTTCTGCAATTCCATGATCGGATTTTCTATCTTCAAAAATCCCTCGACAAACCGTCGATAGTATCCTGCTAAACCTAGAAAGCTACGCACTTCTGTGACATTCATCAGCGCAGGTCATTCCATAATAGCATCAACCTTGGTTGGATCCATGGCGTACCTTCGCTGGAGATGACATGCCCTAAGTAGTGAATCCTCGATTGATAAAAAGAGCATTTGGACAACTCCCCATACAATTTGAGCTCTCCCAGACACTGTAGTACCAAGAATAAGTGCTCGTCCTGCTCCACCATCATCCGAGAGTAGATCAAAATATCATCAATGAATACTTGGATGAACTTGTCCAAGTACTCTCAGAACACCCTATTCATCAAACTCATAAATACCCCTGGGGCATTTGTCAGTCCAAACGGTAAAACAGTAAACTCATAATGTTCAAACCTCATCTTAAAGGCAGTCTTAGGGACGTCATCCTCCTTGATCCACAACTGGAGATACCCTGATCGCAAATCGATCTTGGAGAACACTATCGCACCCTTCATTTGATCAAACAGATCATCAATTCTCAGCAAGGGATATTGATTCTTGATTGTAGCCTTGTTCAGTTGACAGTAGTCAATGCAAAGCCTCCACGATCCATCCTTCTTTTGTACGAAAAATAATAGGTGCACCCCACGGTGACGAAAGCCGCGAAATCTCGTTGACCGTTAGATCTCAAGAGAGTTGCATCGGGTTTAAGCTTGAAGGAACATACTCCACCTTGATGTTGAGAGGGCTCACAATATGATCTTGAAGTTTCAAAAGCTGGACTTTAGCAACTCCCTTAGTGAAAATGTCTGCAAGTTGTTCTTGGGCCTTTATATACATTAGTTATACTTCCTTCTTTTGCACCAAATATCTAATCAAATGATACTTTAAATCAAAAAAAATTGTCCTGCTATGATGGACTGGATTCTTGGCCAATTTGATGGCACTAGTGTTATCACAAAATATCACTATAGGATGAATTTGCTTCTCTCCAATTTCTTCTAGAACTTTTCTAATCCATAATGCTTCTATACCTACTGAGGTGACTGCAACATATTCTTCTTTTGTGGATGAAAGTGCAACTATACTTTGCTTCTTTGAGATCCAAGTAATCAACCCAGAACCAAAAGAGAAACAATTACCAGATGTAGACTTCCAGTCATCCAAACTACCTCCCCAATCAGAATCACTAAATCCAACAAGATTAAACATTTTAGAAGTGTAGTAATGAATACCAAAATTTAGAGTTCCTCTCACATACCTCAAAATCATCTTGGTTGCCTTCATATGTATTTCAGATGGCTCTATCATGTATCTTGAAACAAGAGAAACTGAATAAGCAATATCAGGTCTTGTGTGCGTTAGAAACATCAAACTTCCAACAATACTTATGTATGTTGCCTCATCAACTATTTCAGCACCATCATCTCTACACAACACAATTCCATGAGCAGTTGGAGTGGAGGTTGGTTTACTATCTACCATATCAAATTTCTTCAACATATATTTTGCATACTTTGTTTGCAAATGAAAATTTATCCTCATTTTGATAAACCTCCATACCCAAAAAATATTGCATGAGACCCAAATATTTCATCTCAAATTCATTAATCATAGCAATTTTGAATTCATCCTGCATCTTAGAACTACTACCCATATATAAAAAGTCATCAACATATAGACTTACAATAAGAATATCATTACCTTCTTCTTTGTATTAAAGTTTAGGTTCACTTTTACTTCTATTGAAGCCACCGTCCTGAAAATATCCATCAATTCTAGCATACCATGTTCTTGGTGCTTGCTTGAAGCCATATAAAGCCTTCTTCAACTTGTATACTTGATGTTCCTTTCCTTGCACTTCAAAACCTTGTGGTTGTTCCACAAACACTTATTCTTCTAAGTACCCATTCAAAAAGGAACTTTTCACATCCATGTGATGAATGCTCCATTTCTTCTAAGCCACTAATGAAATCGTCATTCTAACAGTCTCTTGTCTTGCTACTGGTGAAAGTGTTTCTTCATAATCAATTCCATACCTCTGGGTGAAGCCTTTAGCAACTAATCCTGCCTTGTGTCTTTCAACACTCCCATCACTATTGTACTTAGTCTTGTAGACCCATTTAATACCAATCTTTTTCATGTCATGTGGAAGTTTTGTAAGCTCCCAAGTATCATTCCTGTGAATAGAATCTATCTCTTCTTGCATTGCTTGCAACCAAACCTCATTAGTACATGCATCTTTAAAACATGATGGTTCAAAATCAGCCTTGGAAAGTAAAGCAAAATTTACTGTCTCACCTATTGGATTTTCCTCATGTGTTGGACTTTTACTCCTTTGATAAATGTCACTTAATCTTCTTACCTTCCTTGTAGAATTTTCATTTGATGTTGGGCTTGCACTTGGAGCTAAAGAATTAGATGAGGGGCTACTTGGTGGATTGGTAGCACTTGGAACTGAAATATTAGTGGGTTGCTCATTATCAATATCATCAATAATATCCTTATCCAAAACAGATTTAGACATATCATCATGGAATTTTTTATGACCATAAACTCCCCCTTTATCAAAAATTACATATCTTGACACAACAATGCTATTAGTGAGGGGATTATACAACCTGTAAGCCTTACTTTGTTCACTATATCCAACAAAAATGCATAACTCACTTTTTGGATCTAACTTTTGTCTCTTTTGATCAACTACATGGACATATGCTACACAACCAAAGACTCTAAAATGATTAACATTAGGTTTTTTTTCATACCATGCTTCATATGGAGTCATCATATCAAGTTCACTTGTGGGGAATCTATTGAGAATATATACAGATGTAGCAATTGCATCACCCCAAAAAGAATTGCTTAATCCCTTGGTTTGTAACATACTTCTTGCCATTTCCACCACTGTACCATTTTTCCTCTCTCCTACTCTATTTTGTTGAGATGTGTAAGCAATGGTGAGTTGTCTTTTGATGCCATTCATATCACAATAATTATGAAAATATTTTGAACAAAATTCTCCTTTGTTATTATTGTCTTCTTTTAATCTACAATCCCTTTCAAAGTGACCATACCTTTTACAATAATAGCACTGGATATTTCTTTTATCAAATCTACCCTACCTCTTCCTCTTGAACCACCTCTTCCTCTTGGATAATTAGGATTTTGACCTCTACCTTGGCTTTGGTTTCTTTTTCTGCTAGTGTTGGTATGTTCATTCTTTGTAATTTGCAATTTTGAAGAAAAAGATTTCTCGCCACTTTCTCCAAATGAATCTATCAATCCTTCTTCATGAGACATAAGAGATCCAACTAGGTGATCAAACTAAAGAGTAGACAAATCCTTTCTTTCTTCAATGATTATGGCAACCTGGTTCCACCTTGGTGTTAGAGACCTCAACACCTTTTTAATCAAAACTTGTTTGTCCACAATTTCTCCAAGAGTAGCCATCTTATTGACTACATCTTTTACTCTCACACAATAATCACTTACATTTTCATCTTCTTGCATCTTCAAATTCTCTTTTCAATGTCTGTAGCTTGACAACTTTGACTTGATCACTGCCTTGGTAAGCTTCTTGTAGAGTCTTCTAGGCATCCACTTTTGTCTTTGCACCTGCAATTCTTGGAAACAAGCTTTTATCAAGAGCAATTTGAATATGAAATAAAGCTTGAGCATTCTTCCTTCTAGATTCCTTCTTAGAAACTCTATCATTTGCATTAAGAGTGGTCCAATCTTATGGCTCTGCATAACTCATTTCTACAATCTCCCATAGATCTTTAACTATCAAAAAGGCCATCATCTTGATGCACCAATAATCATAATCACTTCCATTAAATTCTGGAATGGGCAATGAATTAGAGTTGGACATGATCACCCTAAAACAACAACTAGCTCTAATACCAAATGAAGGATCTATGCAGGCCTATCTATGGACTAGATAATCATTCAATGAAATAGCATAACAATATACTAAATACTAAATGATTAAATCACAATATAATAGAAAGAAGAAAGAAGTGTAATTGCACAAAAAGGTTGCATTCATTGTGATCAACCTTGATATTTATAACAATACATAGCCTCATAGAACAAACAGTTAGTTGCTCCTGATTGAACGCTTACAACAATTGATTTCAGAAAACTACTCATGCATTTTGCATGCATTATTTAGTCAGACAATCTATATATGAATACTAATAGACAAAAAAAAGAAAACTGCAAATGGATTGATGGATTGCATCATGTCAGATGATTGACAACACTGCATCAATTACCAACATTTATTATATCTAACAACCATAGTTGGCCTTATTTAATACTATAGTGGACCTAGTCCACTTTACGTTGAATGGCCTCTACTTTTATCACTATGGTACCTTCTTCCCCCCACTACCTTTCTAGCTACCTAACATGCAACATCATAAGCATGGAATTGGATTTCATTGTTCATAAATTTGATAGGTGTAGAAGACTCTCCAAATACATGTAGGCATAAAATTTTCTTTGGCTTTATACAATGATTATAAGACGAAAATAGTGAAATAAATTGTAATGAAACTTTGAATGTTAGAACTTGGGAATCCTATCCCACAAATGCTAAAGTAACATCTCATGTTCAACTTCCTTCCATACATGTCTGTCTTCGTAAGGGAATTACAAAAATAAATGCAAGGAAGTTTCTTCATTACTTCTATAGAGCATGCAAATTCTTGGACCTACTTTATTTCTCTTTTGAATTCTTTC
Organism: Picea mariana; assembly: GCA_032191745.1. Lineage (NCBI taxonomy): Eukaryota > Viridiplantae > Streptophyta > Pinopsida > Pinales > Pinaceae > Picea > Picea mariana. The sequence goes on from JASDQU010102700.1 coordinate 324,769, forward strand.
ATAGGTTAAAACTTATTTTTTAGAACAATCCAAAGGAATATAGTGCACTTTGAAGGGGTTTTATCCTTTCATAACATCTCCCACCAGCAACATATTTTTTGAACCTAGGGTATTCACAAAGCTATGTATCAAAGTTGGGAAATATAGAAACCTTTAATTTTGTTGTAAGCCTATGGAATTCCACCATATCCATCCCTAATTACATGTGTCTTCCTTACCTAATATAAAAATAGGTAAGAAGAGGATTAAAAAAAATTTCAATGTTCATATTCCTTGTTCCTATAGCTAGAGGATTAAATATTCTAGGAGGAAATCTCCTTCACCACATCCTACAATATAATTAGTACCAACTCTCAATTGAACCTTTGAGCCAAAACAAAGAACTAATCTGAAAAGATAATGTCAAAGCTTTCTACTAGTGAGATAGATTAGGAAAACTCTTTTTTCCTTTTCCTCTTATCCTATCTATGACAATGCAAGAGGAAATATATTTTTCAATTAGAATTGTTCTCCATAAATTCTATCCGGTCAAAAAAATTAGAAACTAAGTTAGCTTCTAGGGATTTACCAAAGATTAAATTGATATGTTATTGATGTCCCAACCACTCTTAGGTGATGCAATATCATGTTTCCTTTTTATAATAGCTAAAAAAAAACCTTTGGGATCAATATCAAGTTTCCTTTCCATAATAGCTAAAATAAACCTTCTTGATCATGTTAAAGATATCTTTTGGAATATGAGCCAAAAGATTCAATAGACTAGAATTCCTTTTAAAATTGATAGCATGAGAACTAATCTTCCTCCCTTTTAAATACAATTATTACACCAAAGTTTCACTCTTCTTTCAATCATGGAGAGTAGCCACATCCAATCAACCTTTCCATTATTGTTAGATTTGAGAGAATAACCTAAGTAATTAATTCCATCATTTAAATCATCATAGATGAAAGAAACATTATGCTCCAAACTAGTCCTTACTTCTCTTCACTTCATGAAAATACAAGAAATATTAATGTAATATTAATTTCCATCCATGTGGAAAGACAATAGAGTTAGAGAATAGAAAAACATCATATGAAAATAGTAGATGATTTAGTTGTTCCATCCTTCCAATTTTAATTCGAAGGAGTTTCCTTTGTATTCTATATTCAAGAACATCTCTACTTAAACCTTATAAAACCAATAGGAAAAGGTTTGGGGACAAAGGGTATCCCTACTTAACCCTTACAATATTTAAAGAACTAAGAACCACAACCATTAATTAAAACAACAAAAGAAGATGATGTCACACAATCCATTATCCATTTTACCAAATATAGAACAATTACAATTTGAATGAGGAGAAGCCTTAGTTATATATAGGGCACCATATCATCTAATTTAAGAAAATCTAGTTTGATAATTGTTGCATGAATTTGAGAAGTTTTAGTTGAGTGCAATCCTTGATGAGAAGTTCCTATCACCTAATGTATAATTCTACCCTTTAGAAACCCAAATTGTTAAGAAATGACATTAGATAGTAAATGTTTCATTATAATGGCTATCACCTTAGATATTATTTTATAAAGGAAATTACACAAGGAAATAACTCTAAAATTATAAAATGTATCATGGCAATCCACCTCAGAATAACGACTAAGAACTCCAAGTATCCTTATTCTCCTCCACAACTCTTATTAAATCATCTCTATAAAAAACAAAGAATTCTATAGAATATTTTGTTGTCCACTCATCTTGTTTTTCTAAAACATACTAAGTACAAACATAAGTTCCGCCTTGGCAGCTAGTTTATAGAGAATAATATTCTCTTCTTCATTAAGAAGTTTGGGAAAATATAATGCAAATTTTAATATCTTCCATAAGTTTTCTCAATAGGGTTATTTAAATATCTCCTTGAAGTGGTGCACCTTATAGTTACCAAATCGTGCAACCTGGATGAAGTGATGAAACATAGATTTTCCAAATCATGAAACCCTATAACCTTGTTTCCAACCATGTTTGTTAATAACCAAATAGTTTTGTTGTTTCTCGTATGCCTAGAATTTTTTTGAAAGTACTTAGTAATCTAGTCATAAGTCTCAAATCACAAAGCTAGATTCTTAATTCTCCACTCTTTTTCTTCATCTAATAGAATATTGTTATTTTTCTCTTCTAGTGAAGTAATCCTTTACAATAGATAATTTCTAAACGTTCCATTGAACTATTTGAAATAAAACTACATCAAGTTCTTTCTCCACATCTTTAAGTAAGAAATCCCTCTTTTCCTGTCTTTCACCTCTACCTGGCCTCAACCTCATGGAGACCAAGGAAATATAGGTTCACCCACTATTTAATTTTGTTGTTTTCTTTTGTCACTATGCATTTCACTATCAAAACTATCGTAGAAAAATTAGTTTCATTTTGTTCATGGTTTCATGGAAAATCCATACTTCAAAGACATCAAGACTTTTGGCCAATACAATATTTTTATTTTAAAAAACAAGATCTAAAGAACAAAAGAATAAATTGATGAGACCACATAAATAAACTAAAAGATCATTAACAACAAGACTCGAAATATTTATTTCTAAACTGCAATATAACGACACAAAGGCGTATATAGCTAGAATAAACCTTGTGGATGTCTTTGGCTGACTTTTCCTTGATAGAAAGTTCAAGGCTATAAATTTAAGTAGGAATAATAAATAATATTAGAGAGAAGAAATAGATATGAGGTTCAATGAACCCTTTGAGTTACCATATATCTATAACTTATACCACTAGCAACAACCACATTTATGTAAAAATTGGTTGATATACACCAATTGGCCCCATTTTTCACCTTTTTAAAATTAATGGGGTCGATCGGCATATATCAACCATTTTTTACATAAATGTGGTTGTTGATAGTTGACAGTTGGCATGCATCGTCACAACTATGAACATATTTTGATACAATTTAAATGTAATATTTAAATATTATTTAGTAATTACTTAATTATTATTTAAAATAAAATAATTAAAAATGTAGTTAATATTCATATAAAATTAAATAATTTAATAATAATACTTAAATAATAATAAATAATAATTTAATTATTAAATAATAATAAATTATTATTTCTTTATAAAAAAATTAAATAATAACTAAATTATTAGAAATTGATTATTTAATTATAGAAAATTAATTAATTAGAAATTATATAGTAATACTTATTAATTAATAATAATTAAATTATTAATTCTCAATTGATTATAGATAATAAAATTAATATTAAATAAAAAGTATTTATAAATTAGAAATTAATTTAGAGAAATAAAAATAAATAAATACATTATTAAAATAATACAATAATAATGAAAAAAATACATTTATATATTATAAATTAATTTATAAAAAATAAAATAGTAAATAACAATGTATTTAATAAAGTTAATAAAAACAAAAATAAAAAAGTATTATATATAATAATAATAAAGTAATAAAAAATTAAAGGCATGTTGTTAAAATAATACATTATATATAAATAAAGGATGAAAACATTAATAATGTATAAATACATTAATGTATTAATAAGTTAATATATTAGTTAATGTATTAAAAATATTAAATAATAACTAAACTATTAAAAATGATTATTTAATTATGAAAAATTAATTAATTAGAAATTAAATAGTAATATTTATTAATTAATAATAATAAAATTATTAATTCTCAATTGATTATAGCTAATAAAATTAATATTAAACAAGAATTACATATAAATTAGAAAATTATATATATAAATAAAAAAGAATAACAAAATAAATACATTATTAAAATATTACATTAATAATGAAAAAATATATTTGTATATTATAAATTAATTTAGAAAAAATAAAATAGTAAATAACAAACTATTTAATAAAGTTAATAAAAATAAAAATAATAAAGTATTACATGTAGTAATAAGAAAGTAATAAAAAAAATAGGGCATTGTTAAAATAATACATTAATAATGCATTATTTAATAAATAAATAAAGACAACATTAATAATGTATAAATACATTAATGTATTAATTAATTAATATTTTAATTAAATGCATAAATAAAGTATCAGTATATTAATGTATAACCTAATATATTAATGTAACATGTAAATAATAAATATATTGAGAGTTAAATTTATTAATAAAAGTATAAATTAATAGATTGCAAAATTATTAAAATTAGTCAATTATTAATTGTTTAATAAAACCTATGTACATTAATAAAGTATTAGAATTTCAAAAAATACAATAATACATAACATTAACAAAGTATTTACATTGATAAAATATTAATAATACATAAATAAAATAAAAATATATTATAAGAAAAACACATTAATATATTTATAATAAATTGATGTATTATTTAAACTATACATTAATGATATATAAATGGATGTATAAAATACTAAATACATTAATCTTTAAATATTAAATGTATATAACAATACTTACTACAATAATGTATTAATGCATTAAATATATTAATATGTTAATGTATTTAATGCATTAATACATTAATGTATTAAATGTATTAAAGCATTAAATGCATTAATGCATTAATACATTAATGTGTTGATGCATTAAATACATTAATGCATTAATGTGTTAATGCATTAAATACATTAATGCATTAATGTATTAACATGTTAATGTATTTAATGCATTAATACATTAATGTGTTAATGTATTTAATACATTAATACATTAATGTATTAATGCATTAAATACATTAATGCATTAATGTATTAACCCATTAATACATTAATGTATTAACACGTTAATGTATTTAATGCATTAATACATTAATGTATTAACATGTTGATGTATTTAATGCATTAATACATTAATGTATTACTTTTTTATTACCTTATAACATTTGTTACATTAATGCATTAATACATTAAATATATTAATGTATTTAATACATACACTAATGTATTTAATACATACATTAATGTATGAAATACATTACTCTATTTAATAAATTAATGTATTTAATGTATTAATGCATTAATACATTAATGTATTAGTGTATTTAATATATTTATGCATTAATACATTATTAATGTATTTAATACATTAATGTATTTAATGTGTTAATGCATTAAATACATTAATCTATTACTGTATTTAATACATTAAATACATTAACGTATTAAATATATTATTAATGTATTTAATACATTACTGTATTTAATGTATTAAATAGAGTAATACATCAATAATAGATTAAATACATTATTATATTAATGTATTAATACATTAATGCATTAAATACATTAATGTATTAATGCTTGAAATACATTAATGTAGTAATGTATTTAATATATTAATGTATTTAATACCTTATTAATGTATTTAATACATTATTAATGTATTTAATACCTTATTAATGTATTTAATACATTAATGTATTAAATATTTTTTGTCACATCGCGACGTTCGAAGATGTTCATCACATCGTGATATTGGAAAATATTCGTCATAGTGCGATGTTTGGAAATGTTAGTCACAATGAGATGTATGGAATTATGTTTTACTTTTTAGACAATGATTTATATTTTTTCTAAGGACATTCACAACAAAAGGGAAATTTCCGTCACATTGTGACGATGGGAAATGTGTGTCAAAATGCGACATTGGGAAATGTTCGTCAGAATGCGACATAGGAAAATGTTTGTCATAATGCGACATAGGGAAATGTTCATCATAATGCAATGTTAGTCACAATGCAATGAAAATGTTTATCATAATGCAATGGAAATGTTAGTCACAATGAGATGTATGGAATCATGTTTTACTTTTTAGACAATGATTTATATTTTTCCTAAGGACATTGATAACAAAAGGGAAATGTTCGTCACATTGTGATGATGGGAAACGTTTGTTACAATGCAACATTGGGAAATGGTCGTCACATAGCGCTGTTGGGAAATGTTCGTCATAATTCAACGTAGGGAAATGTTCATCATAATGCAATGTTTGGAAACACTTGACACAATGTAGAATCATCTTTTACTTTTGCAACGTTGGGAAAATGGTCGTTAGAATGTGGCGTCAATTTTTTTTTGGTCACATTGCGACGTTCGAAAATGTTCATCACATTACGACATTGGGAAATGTTCGTGAGAATGCAATGTTTGGAAATGTTAGTCACAATGAGATGTATGGAATCATGTTTTACTTTTTAGACAATGATTTATATTTTTCCTAAGGACATTCACAACAAAAGGGAAATTTTCGTCACATTGTGACGATGGGAAACATGTGTCAAAATGCGACATTGGGAAATGTTCGTCAGAATGCGACATAGGAAAATTTTCGTCATAATGCAACATAGGGAAATGTTCATCATAATGCAATGTTAGTCACAATGCAATGAAAATGTTCATCATAATGCAATGGAAATGTTAGTCACAATGAGATGTATGGAATCATGTTTTACTTTTTAGACAATGATTTATATTTTTCCTAAGGACATTGATAACAAAAGGGAAATGTTCATCACATTGTGACGATGGGAAACGTTTGTTACAATGCAACATTGGGAAATGGTCGTCACATAGCGCTGTTGGGAAATGTTCGTCATAATTCGACGTAGGGAAATGTTCATCATAATGCAATGTTTGGAAACACTTGACATAGTGTAGAATCATCTTTTACTTTTGCAACGTTGTGAAAATGGTCATTAGAATGTGGCGTCAATTTTTTTTTTGTCACATTACGACGTTTGAAAATGTTCATCACATTGCAACATTGGGAAATGTTTGTGAGAGTGCGATGTTTGGAAATGTTAGTCACAATGAGATGTATGAAATCATGTTTTGCTTTTTAGACAAAGATTTATATTTTTCCTAAGGACATTGATAACAAAAGGGTAATTTTCGTCACATTTTGACAATGGGAAATGTTCGTCACAATGCGACATTGGGAAATGGTCGATACATTGCAACATTGGGAAATGTTCATCACAATGCGACATAGAGAAATGTTCATCATAATGCAATGTTAGTCACAATGAGATGTATGGAATCATGTTTTACTTTTTTAGACAATGATTTATATTTTTCCTAAGGACATTGATAACAAAAGGGAAATGTTCATCACATTGGGACGATGGTAAACATTCGTGACAGTGCAACATTGGGAAATGGTCATCACATTGCGACCTTGGGAAATGTTCGTCACAATGCGATGTAGGGAAATGTTCATCATAATGCAATGCATGGAAACACTTGACACAGTGTAGAATCATCTTTTACTTTTGCGATGTTGGCAAAATGGTCGCTAGAATGTGGCGTTAATGAATGTTCGAAAAATTTCTCCACATCGCGACTTTGAGAAATATTCGTCACAATGCGACGTTGGGAAATGTTAGTCACAATGAGATGTATGGAATCATCTTTTACTTTGTATAAAATGATTTATACTTTTCCATAAAATGTATGGTAAAAATACAAATTAGTAAAAAACAATTTCAAAGACATAATTTCCATATTATAACACTCGAGGAACCTTTCATACACAAATAAAACTTAAAACTTTAGGGTAAAACCATGAAGCTGGGTAACACTTTCGTGACAATCGGGTCTCCAAAATTTCTAGCGGCAATTTTTCGGCCGAACAAATATTACTTTCGGCCGAAATATTATTCGGCCGAAAATTTACACGTCAAATTTAACGGTGCCGTCAAAATTCGTGTACAATGTTTTTTGAATGAATTATTTTCCCGCGGTAAGAATATTTCGGCCGAAATACTTTTCGGCCGAAATGTTTATTTTTTAACGAATTCCGTTAAAAATAGGTTTCGGCCGAAAGAATATTTCGGCCGAAAATGTGAAAATGGGACTGTTTGCAGGAAACTGCAAATTCTCTCCATCTTACTTCATCTTTGGAGGTAGCGGACTCCTACAAATACTCAGAATTTAGTTTGAGAATTGATACCAACATTTTTAAAATTGAATCTACTTTCATTGGGTATAATTTGTTTTCATTTTCATTGTTTTTATCTAATTTTATTTAATTTTATAAAAAAATCACTACATAATATTTTTAGGTGAGATTATGATTCGGTGAAATGAAAAAACCGTATCTTTAAAAATACACAATGGAAAATTATGGAAAAATTATATTCATAATTGTTAAAATGTTCTCGTCAAAAGGGTATTTTTAGATTTTACTTTTAAGTAAAAATTAAGATATATACATGTTGTAGAAAAACATGTGTTTAAAATATGCAACGTTTTCAGCTTGGTCAACTTCAAAAAATTCTAGAAATTATAATATTCATCCGTTAAATTCAAAATGATAGTCATAATAAAATAGAGTCTCTGTAGATTGTTGCAGTATATTTTGTTT
>JASDQU010102700.1:340891-371274 GCA_032191745.1 Picea mariana
ATTATTTATGTTTGTTTTGTTTTAATATTTTATTATATTTTCTTTTTTGTTTTTATTATATTATGAGTCACGTTGGTTTGTGAACTTTGTTTTATGTGTTATTTTATTTATTACTTATTATAATATTTTATATTTTAACTTATTTTATTTCTTTTTATTTTTAATACATTTTATTAATTTTGCTTTTTAATGTTTTTTAAATATTTTTAATTTTATTTAATTTTTTATAATTGTTTTTAATTTTAATTGTTTTATTTAATTTTAAACTAACCCTAACTTTTAACTTAGATGCTAATCTAGGTTACTAATTTAATTAATAATTAATTAATTAAAAATTAATTAATGATTAATTAATTAAAAATTAATTAATGATTAATTAATTATTAAAGGAGYTGTTTATTAATCATTTAACTTAGACTAACTTTATTGCTTTATCCTAAGTCCATTTGTGCAGGGATGGAAGGCGGGATAATGGAGGCTGACAGAGGACAAGGGGGAGAGGATGCAGCGGATGAAGGATGCAGCAAGGTGATGGAGGATTGGGCGACAAGAGTGGAGGGAGGAAACAGAATCACCTGAGCCATGCTTCGAGAGCGAAAACATATGCCTGAGATAGATATATATTAGTCAGAAGATTGATTCCCATAATTTATGGGGTGATAACAGGTGGCTCCACATGGGGAAAATAGCTCTGAAAGAGGTGTTTAGAATCCATGAACTCTGAATTTCGCCGACCAGCTGATCATTGGGCTGATCCAAAAACTTATTCTGCAACCTGTAGCTGTTCTGATCTTTGGAACTGAAATGAAATCAAATGAACGTTGCTGAAAAGAGATGCTCAGAGTGCTGAGCTTATTCATTTTCCTACCTACCTACCCTACTGTGATCATTGCTCAGCTAGGTAATGGAAAAATGCCAATGGAGCCAATCCAGCAGTTGATTTAATGGCTCTGTTCTTTCACCGTCTGCGGGGAGACTCAGAAGTAAGCCTGTTACTCGTGCTTGAGAGTAACTTCCACCCTGCTTTCCCTTGCATAAGATTTGATCAACCTCAACAACAGGAAAAACATCAGCAACAGAAAAATATCCTGTATTAAAAAATTTGTCCATATAGGCAGTTACAGGATCAGTATAGGTTTGGCCCATCTTTTGGTTTTCAACCTCAAACAACTCAGCATCAAGACTCAATTTTTCACTTATGCATTCTATGTCTTTCGATACTTCCTCATCTGACTGTCGATGCTCTGATGGTTTCCGAAATGATGCCTCTGCTGCAAAAAACACAGAATCTGATTGCATGACCATGTCAATATCATAACAGCTTTTTGTCTCATGACTGGTGAATGAAGAATAATTTTGATCACATAGGCCAGCCAAATGATCAGCTATTGGATCCTGGAAGGAATGACAAGACTGCTGCATTGACTCAAATGAAATTTCCTGCTTATTTCTATATTCGTCCTTCAACACTTGTCCAGGAGTCTCCTTCAAAACTTGAAATGATTTAAAACACAAAGGCATAGAGTTCTTTTGGATTAAATCATCATTTGTCTCAATCTCTAAGCTATCATCAAGAATTTGAAAATCAATGTATGTCAAGGGCTGCGATACTGGGTTCAGAACAGCCTCCATATCCTCAATGGTATCGTCAATTGATTGGTCAGGGACATTTATGTTTTCACTATTTACACCTGGCCTAGAGTTTCTTTGCAGGAATTGAAGAGATGAGAAACATATGGGCAAAGTGCTTTCACTTACTTTGACATTTTCTGCACATTCCTTGTTGCTGTCATGACTGTTGTGCAAGGGCTGATTGTGGCATCTGAAAGGCAAATGATCTTCTTCCTGCCAATGACATGCTGTTGATTTCTCTGTACATTCAACCTCTGTTTCAGCTTCATGATCATCATCATACTGATCCCACTTGGGTGGACCATCCAAGTAAGGAACGTCGTCGAACATGCACATCATATCAGCCGGTTGCTCCTCTGCAAGTTGAGATGGAGCTTCATCTTTGACTGTGCCGTGAATTGAATACATGAATGAATTATTGTCCAAACCATGGTACCATGGGTGTGCAGCAACATGTCTGGGAACTGTGACACTTTCTTTCTCTGAAATCCAGGGACCATGAAGTCTTTGGACAGCAAATTCATTTTTTATGTTAATCTTCTGCATCAACTTTTCCATGGTACTGACCAAAATCTCCAGTTTATCTTCTGATTACTTCAGCTGCCCTGTTTCTTTGTCCTTCAACTGTGACCACTTGATCAGCAAGTTGGTCTCTACATCAACAGCAATTTTCTGCATTTCTTCAAGGCTTGCAATGTTTCTTTCTCTTAACTGAAATGTCATCTCAGGATCGAAGGCATTTGGGTAATGCAAGTGGGAAGATCCTGGGGGTGGCCTTATATCAGCAGGTATTGCATGATATGCCTGATTGAATCTGGCTGAAAATTGATGTACTGTCTCCCCTGGTTTTCTTTTCAAATGTTCATACTCTTCTAAGAGAAGGAAAACATTTCCCCTGATCACCCACCTATCTGAGAACACTTTCATGAACTGCTCAAAATTTCTGATGCTTGCAGCAGGAAGGTTCTTAAACCAATCTGTGACTTTTCCTCCCAGAGACAGGGCAAACATCCTGATGCAAACATCATCCTCTTCAACCTCATAAAGGTCAAGGAAATCCTCAAGGTTTTGCATATGTTTTTCAGCAGTGATCTTGGCATTCTCTCCATCAAACCTAGGCAGATTATCAATGTAATTGACAGGGAGGTCATGGATAATAGGAGGCAACTCTAGAGGCTTGTATCTGTCTGGGACTTTTGCAAGCACAGGAGATGTAACCAGAGGTGTACTGCCATCTAGAGATTTTACAAGAGCAGGAGATAAAGCAGGAGGCTTATAAACATCCAGAGATTCAGCAGGAGTAGGAGACAAAGCAGGAGGCTTATAAACATCCAGAGGTTCAGCAGGAGTAGGAGACAAAGCAGGAGGCTTATGTCTCACTAGGTTTTCTACAGGTGCATCTGGGATGTGCACAGGTGTATCAGCATGTACATAATCTACAGTTGTGGGTATGATCTCTTGAGACTCATCAGTTGACTGATGGTCAAAATAATCTTCATCAATATACTTCTGACCAGGTTTAGGAAAAGACAAGACATGATTGCAAATAAAACCAAATATGTCTTGAATGCAATTTGAGCTTGAATACCTGGTCTTTCTTGGTTGCTTGTCCATGCTTAAGGTTCTTCCTCCAGTGGAGTCTTCGAGCTGGCACTGTCTGGAGCTGTTTGGAGTCGCCAGGTGAATGATCTCAACCTTCTTGTGTCTGGTCATTGTCCACCATCAGTGATCAGAGCTGGAGCTTGAAGTGTATTACTGGGAAGAGTCCCCAATGGAGTTGCCATTATGTTATCACTCTGTAATTTGCCCAAGGCTGAAAAGGCAATCACAGAGGCAACATCAGAACCACTTCGAGTCCTGGATCTAGCCCTCCAAGACTCAGAGAGGGATCTCTCTGTATGATGTAGCTTTGTTTGAAAATGATATTAGGCTAGGTAATGAGAACAGTGGGTTTTGTTGTAAAAAAGGGTTTATAAATTGGCTGAGACAGCTTACACATCCATTGGGCTATGGAGTCTGAAATTAATCAAATCCGAGAAACAACCAGAAATGACAAAGAAAAACCTTCACAAGGCAAGATAACACACTCACTGGATCTTTAATAATTTAAGTGATGGACAGAGGAAAAGAAAGGGGAAACAACTCCAACTAACAAGCACTTAAGAATCTCTTAATTGAAGATTGTTTGGAAGACAAACATTGAAATCTTCAGAATCGGAATCAGGGTATCAGAGATAAATCCTGAGACATAACACTATTCGTAAAGATTAGCTTCAGAAAAACAATATGATTACAGAGCAAGAAAACATTTACTGAGAAATCACATCACCAGTAAACATGCGCAGGAATCCTGTAAAGAGCTTCTTTCATTAATGGTAGATCTATTCAAAAATGTTATAGCTCGGTAGCCTCCAGGGCGTGAAGATCCAACCCTATTACATTAAAATCATATCAATAAATAGTATAGCTCTCCTCCTCAAGTTCCGAGAGTCGGTTCAACCGTCTCGGCCGAAAATAGCCACCACTCCCATCAAATTCGGAGTTTTCTGTTATGAGAAATGGACCGTTTTTCTGCGAAACAGGGGTCCATTCAGACGTGATTATCTCTTCAAATATGACACCTGGGAGAAAACTGAAAGAGGTTATTGTAGATGGGCGTGTTTTGGACAAAAACCTCCTTCGGTTTCACAAAATTCATCTCTAGCTGGCCGTGGAAGCTCCTGCAAAATCGGGACTGAAACGGAAAATGGCAAATCTGAAAAAATAGGCCTCAAAGATGCATTCGTCCTGCTCTGCTTGTAACTCCGTTGCAAAAACTGAAAAAAGGGTTTTTTTCCTCATCCTATGCTGACCAAAAACCTCTCTCATATTTTTAAAATTCGTCTCCGTTTGCTCAGTATCTCCGTTGGAAGAAGACATGGTAAAAATGGGCAAAAATGGTGAAAATGTGCAAAAGTGGTTTTTTGGCGGGAAAAATCTCGGACCCCCCCCCCCCTCGTTAAATGCAGACTGCAAGGGGGGGTCCAAAAATGAACCTGGGCCATGAATCTGGTTGGGCAATTGTGGGCCGTTTAGATTAGGGTGAGGTTTATTATGATCTCGGACCCCCCCCTCGTTAAAAATCGAACTCACGGGGGGGTCCGAGATTAAGTAAGGAGCGTTGATTTTCTTTAAAGTATGGAGGATGGGGGCGCTTAGTTAAAAGGAGGCGGAAGTTTTAAGGGGGAGGGAGTTAGTGGGATGTGAGGTAAGGGTGATGTAGGGGAAGGGTAGTGGAGGTAGGTGGGGGATGGGACGTGAGGTGAGTGGGTACGTAGGTGTTAGGGAAAAGGTAGAATAGACTTAAGATTATTTATGTTTGTTTTGTTTTAATATTTTATTATATTTTCTTTTTTGTTTTTATTATATTATGAGTCACGTTGGTTTGTGAACTTTGTTTTATGTGTTATTTTATTTATTACTTATTATAATATTTTTATATTTTAACTTATTTTATTTCTTTTTATTTTTAATACATTTTATTAATTTTGTTTTTTAATGTTTTTTAAATATTTTTAATTTTATTTAATTTTTTATAATTGTTTTTAATTTTAATTGTTTTATTTAATTTTAAACTAACCCTAACTTTTAACTTAGATGCTAATCTAGGTTACTAATTTAATTAATAATTAATTAATTAAAAATTAATTAATGATTAATTAATTAAAAATTAATTAATGATTAATTAATTATTAAAGGAGCTGTTTATTAATCATTTAACTTAGACTAACTTTATTGCTTTATCCTAAGTCCATTTGTGCAGGGATGGAAGGCGGGATAATGGAGGCTGACAGAGGACAAGGGGGAGAGGATGCAGCGGATGAAGGATGCAGCAAGGTGATGGAGGATTGGGCGACAAGAGTGGAGGGAGGAAACGGAATCACCTGAGCCATGCTTCGAGAGAAAAAACATATGCCTGAGATAGATATATATTAGTCAGAAGACTGATTCCCATAATTTATGGGGTGATAACAGGTACCATCTTCAGACATATCAATTGGTATCGGAGTGTGTGCCTTGGAGAATTTTTCACACAAAGAGAAGAAGGATAAGACAGAAAAAATATCCACAAAATTCACAATTTTTTTTGTGATCTTCAGTTAATTCATCAAGCTCTTGCTTCGAGTATCATGGTCACCCTTCTTAGGGTTCTTCTACACCTATGCATTGATCCAACATTTTCTCCCTTCTCAGGGTTACTCGCATGCCCTCCTGAGGGTACCCTTTGGCAGCTCACACCTCTTCTTTCAAGAGGATACGCTCCCTCTCTTTAGTGCTTGCAGACCTTTGCCTCCTATAAGAGAAGTATCTAGTGAGAATGTTGATTAAGGTTGGTTGTCATTGATGTCAACCCTTGAAGAAAGTTCAGTAGCGAGTTCCAATAGCATGTAAAGGTTTGGGTAATGGACCCAAGGTTGTTTCATGTATAATGGTAGTTTTAATATATTTGAAGGTAATATTATTCTATATGGATAGTACATGTCATTCCATTTTTGGCGGTATGTGGAACGTCACATAACTCCTCACGGTTAGAGAGTTATGGCCACGAGAAGTTCGAGAACACAAGTTTGGGTAATGGACTCAAGTTTGTTTGATGGATAATGGTATTGTAGATTTTAACCTTATACAATATTTACTTCAAACAAATTTTCAGTAAAAGAACAAAAAATTTCAGTAAAAGAACAAAAACGATACAATAGAAAATACAAACATTACGCAGAGATTTTTCCCCTTGTAACCCAAACCCGGAAAACTAGCATATTCTATATTAATTCATAGTGATACATTGTTTACAATACAATATACATATAGGATCCAGGGGCATCCAAAACCCTAACCCAATGACCTGTATTAGTCAACAAACCTAATTTATTAACCGGAAATAGAAAACCATCGGCAAAAAAACCATGTGTCGAAAAAACACCTAAATATGTGACATGTTTCCCAAGCCAAAAAAAAAAATTCTTAGGGGCATTGCCCCCGAACCCCCCCACGAAGGGAATTTCCCCCCCTACGTGCCTGGTGCAACGCACAAATACTATTGATCGTGCAAATAATATAACACATACCTGTTAGTTTTCTTCTATTACTTGCTTATCCTTCTTTCTTGACCATCTGAGTTGTTGACCTAGGGTTCATGTCTTTCAGGGTTCCAACAAAGCCTCTAAAACTATCGTCCCTCCTGGTAAACCAAAAGGCAACACAGTACATGGAATGCACTACGTCGTCTCACCCGAGATAACTTTAAATGGGTGGTTGTAAGACTCAGGTGTTTACATCCTAGGATTGAGTATGAGATAGGGGTTTATTAATCATAGCCATGTACTAAGAATTAGGACTGCAATCTACTATGATTCACGGGTGCGTATCTATCCTTCCCAGTTTATTTCCCAAACAGCATAATCGTATTTCATAACAATGTATTAACTCATTCATCAAGAATAACAATTAACTGTTGAAAAAAAGTAAAGATATGCATGCATTCATCACATTACACGGATATTACGTGGTTCACCCCCTCTTGGGCTACGTCCACAAATATTTGGCTCTTGGCTCTTTTATTATGGTAGTTCTGCATATCCAGCGTCACACGCTTACAATTCTCCTCAAGATGGGTTAGATCTGCATGAGGCGAACTAGATCGCACCAGGCTCCTCAGTCTGTGATCTAATCCTCAGATCTTCCTCTTCTCCTCTGTTCATAGCTCAAACGCATACAAAATAGTTCATATCCATATTACATAACGCATCAACCCATACATCTCTATGATGGAATGATACAAAAACCCGACTAATACAAAAATACCCCTAACCTCTTATCAAACCAGTGAACCTCTATATGATACCTGCGTATCTATATTTATATCTATCGGCCTATTTAGCCATTTACACCATATTACCAAAACCCTAACCCTATCAATGTTAGGTCTTCCTCCCATGCGCATGATGTTCTTCCTCCAGTTGTCGCATTCCTTGTGCATGCTTTCTTGCATTCGCGCATGCTGTTCTTTCTCCAGTTGTTACTTCAGTTTCTGCACGCTTTCTTTCCAATGATCGTCCTTCTTTCCACTTTGGCCTGGTGCCAACAGTCCCCCAACACTGACATGTGACTCATCCCGAGTCACCTAATATTTCTGAGCTTTCTTGATCTCCTTGGTGATCATCTGGAATATTTCCTTCAGCTCTACTGCTTTTGTCAGTGCCTACGCAGTCTTCTCCTTAATGGTGTCCACTACCTGGACTGCCACTTCATCGCTCAGCAATCCTGCACATTCTGCTTGGGTCTGTGCTATCTTTTTTCTAGCTCCTTCTGCCTGTGCGTGTACTTCTTCTACCCATTCCTACAATGGCTCTATTTGAGCTTGACGTTCATGCTTATGTGTTTGTGCAGCGATAAGCTGCCTGCATCTTCTTCATCTCTTGCATCCCTTTGACTCGTTCTGGGATTGGTATGGTCTTCTACCTCTATTTGAGTTCTTGGATCGTTGTATTGATCTGTTCCTCTTCCTTGTCCCAGCGTTGGCCCTGTGGGTCTTCCTCCAACCTTGTCCAAAGTTACATTGCTTTATCAAACAATTCAGCTGCTTTGCTAACCTGTTGTTCTATCTCCTGCAGCTACATTGTTTCTTCCTTCCTCCTTTTCTCCTTCACTGTTGGTGGAGTGGTTGGCGTGAGTTGTTCTCAAAGATTCTCGATCTCCTTATGATACTAATAAATTGCCTACACAATCTGGTCAATCTTTTCTGCTACTGGGAGTTCATTTCCTTGCACAGTGCTTGTAATTTTCCCAAAAATCTATTCCACTCTTCTTTCTAGTTCATTTCTGCATTCTATCTCCTCTTGATTTTTGGACTTGGCCTGCTCACAAACTTTTTCCAGTGCTTCGCACTTCTTTGTTTCTCATTGTAGCTTGACTAAGTTTTTGTGTGCCCAAGACTGTACCTCGTGGTCAATGATAACCTCTAATTTGTGTAGTGCCCTCGATGGCATCTACGTCAAGACCAATTGGATGTGGTCTAAGTCCTTCAATGGTTTCTACCCCACAATTTCATCCATATGCAGCATGTTGGGTTTGATGTAGATCGTTGCGTTTGCGTGTGGCATTGAGTGGACTAGGTCTCATTCTTCTACCTCCACTCTTTCTTGGGTTTGTAGCATCAATGGATCTATGCCTTTGTTGCTGCTTGCTATCTAGACTACCCCAAGTTTCTTGAGGAACTGTCCCATTTATGCCAGCTCTTTTTGCAGTTTATCCCTATGATGTGTTGCATGATCGAACTCTTCTGCTAGGAAATCCTGGGCCATTCTGGCAATCATTTCCCCATCATCCTCTGTGATCGTATAGTCTGGTGATTCTCACTGTGCCTTTGATTTCTTGCGCGCACCTCCTACCTGCACAGCTGGCCTCTTATTTCCCCCTAGTTCCTGTGTGATGGGATTTGGGGCGGTCTCTTGTGCTCCCTTAGCCTGTTTCTGTTATATGTTGGTCAGTTGTGTAGTTTCTTTCTTCCCCTTATGGGTCCTTGTCTTCTTTGACCCTTCATCTATCTGAGTCGGCTTGCTCTAGCCCATCTTTGGTTTCTTGGGCACAGGGATTTCCAGAGGTTGTGTTTCCTCCTGCGATGCCTCTCCTTCTATTGTTCTTTCTGTTACTTCCCGGGTGATGGTTGGGATCCTCCATACATCAGACCATTCATTGATGACCATGTCGATATCACCCTTTGTGATACAGTAGAGAATCAGTAGCCACTGTCTATCTGGATCCTGCCTTGGTTGTATCCACATGGTTTGTCATGTAGCCCGGAAGTTGACGATGTCCGCATATCACACGAAAACCTCTGGTGTTATTCTCCATGATCGGATGATAGCTTCCTATATGTCTCGTAGGTATGCTTCGAATATGATTCCATTTTCCCTCTTATGCCTGGCATGTGGCCCGGATTTCAGTAATAGGTATCTCACTACCAATGGTTGTGGTGTAGTACATAAAATTACATACCCTGGTTCTCACCATCCCATGAAGGCTATTAGGGTGATCAACCATGAGTAATGGACTTATGTGCCTAGGTCCTGCACATCCTTGCATTCCTCTTGAAATAATTTCAGTAAATATGGTGCCCAGCTCATTGAGGTGCCTTCTGCGCACTGAGCTGCAACTGCAATAACTCCTGCTAGTACTTTGTCTTTGTGGAATTTTCTTAACAATTTGCAGGCTAAGATATTTGTTCCCAATTGTGTAGTTGTGTTGTTGATTCGTTTGATTATGATGCCTCTTGTTCCCCTGGCAGTGCCATATTTCTTCTTCATTTCCTCTACCAATGCTTTCTCCTTGGATTTATTATCCAGAATCAATGTGGGATCCATACCCCGGATTGGTAGTCCTGTTATATGCACAATAAGCTCAATAGTTATGGGGATGGGTTTGTCCAGCCATATATCCCCTCCATGTGTGACTGCTAACAGTTATTTGACGCATGTTGTCGCATACTGGCCTCTGCCAAAATGTGGTAGCTTCAACAAACCTAAGATTCATGTTCTGTCCAGCCCATTTTCCCACAGGTGTGGTTGGCTGATCATTTCTCCAAGTTGGTTTACAGTTATGGTATACATAAAGACCCTCTACGCAAGTTTCAGGAACTTGGTTTCATCTGATACGTCATGGTCAAAATACTTGAGCTTCTTGATGTGAGCTAGTAGTTACGGTTCTACCTGTACTCCATTTGGTATGCATGGTAGAACAATTTTTGTTGCAGGTTTCTTGCGAGGTGAGCTTGGTATCTGAACTTTGTCTTCCTACTACGATGGTTGGTTAGAAGTTCCAACAGCTTCTGGTCACTCCCCTATAAGCTATTCTGGCCAAGACAAGGCAGTTCCAATGGTCTCCTCTATTGGTTGACCTAAGCTGGGTGTTTGTGACTCGTCTGGTTGCACCACTGCTTTTATATTTTGTGTTGTTCTATTAATTTTCATGGCTACTCTAGTGCTTTCTGGTTGCACTTCTTGTTGGGTTTACACTTACTCGTTCTGAAGCTCCTGCGCCACTACTGGCATATCCTTTTTCATGGCCTCTGCTTGCGGTTGTTGAATCTCTTCCAAAACTGATGTAGGGTTCATCGGTATCGTCTCTAGGGATGGGATTTCATCGATATCGACGATCTACAGTTGTTGCTGCTCATTTTCCTCCAGTGGTCCTCGTGACCTATTTTGAACCCTGGTCGGTCTGGTTGTCTAGCCTAGTTCATCTAGCTTCGGTGGTTCCATAGTGGTGACTGTCGAACATTTGTTGAGTTCGAATGACTTCGGTGAGCTATGTGGTCTTTCTTTGGTCATTCTGGCTGTTATTTCTCTCTCTTTGTTCTCCTTTCTCAAATAGACTAGTTGCTCCCATGCTCACATGTTGTATGGGCTTGTCACGAATCTTGTCAAGGACGCTTCCTCCATTATGCGATTAATGCACCATAACTGTGGGTTCAATGCATCTGCGGAGGTTTCGTACTTGCCATTATGCTTTCTTTGCCGTCTCCAGTTGGCATGTTTAATGTGATGTCCCATTAGTCCTTTCCATGCTTTAATTCTGCCTTGTGTTGTCCTATCATCCTACTTTTGCCGACTTTTCTTTTCCTGCATGTTTCCTTTTTTATATGATCGTTGTCCTTGCCTTTTTTGAATTCGTGTTTTGAACGTCATGTGGCCTTTCTATCTCTGGCATGTTGTGCGCTTTTTAGTCTTGTTTCCTTTTTGTTTTCTTTTTTATATTTGATTGATTTCTTATTTTTATTTTTTTTACTACGTGGTGGGTGGTCGACTGTCCTTGTACAACTTCAGTCATCTCCCATTGATCATTCCTCTGAGTTCCGCACCTGCTAAATCTATTAACTATATACTTCCTCCATCTGTTACAGATTTTATCTCATATGATCCTAGCCAATGCATTATCAGCTTCCCCGTGTGCTGAAATGATTTGTTGTCGTAGAGCAATACTAGATCTCGTTCCTTGAACATTTTCTTCTTGATGTGTCGATCATGCCAAGCTTTGTCTCTTGATTTTTGTACTTGTTGATGAAATCCTGCCAAGATTTGGTCTTCCTCCATTGACAATAATTGATTCTGTCTTTCATGTATTGCGCCATTTTTTGTCATTTGTGTGATAGCTGCTATGCATAAGCTAGGTATTAAAAATTCTAATGGCACTACTACTTCTTGGCCATAGACTAGTTTGAATGTTGTGTTCCCTGTCATCTTTTTTCATGTAGTCCTATACGCCCATAATACTACTGGTATTTTGAGGTCCCAGTCGTCTCTGTTGACATTACAGATCTTTGTCGGTGTGTTCTCCAAAATTTTGTTGCAGGCTTCTACTGTGCCATTTGCTTGTGGATGATACGGTGTGATTTTCTGATGATGAACTTAAAACTCTTCAAGCATCACATGGATGGTTTTGTTTACAAAGTGAGTTCCTTGGTCACCCATAAAAACTCTTGGGAACCCAAATCTAGTGATTACTTGTTCAAAAAAGAAGTGTGCAGCTATCTCTGCGCTGCAATCTTTTACTGGTGCGGCTTCTGCCCATCTTGTTAGGTATTTTGTCGCGGTAATAATGTATCTTTCCCCTGTCCTTTTCGTTGGTGGGTTAATTGGTCCCACAAAGTCTATTGCCCATTTATCAAATGCCTATAATGTTACTTGTGGTCGTAGTGGCATCTCATCCCTTCTTTTGGGTTTGCCTACCCTTTTACAGACATCGCATCTCTGAATGTACTCTTTCGAGTTTTTGTGGATCGTTGGCCACTATAATCCTGCACATAGTACCTTCTGCGTAGTAGCGTTTCCTACATAATTCCCTTCTGTCATTCCCTCGTGGGATTCTACTAAAATTCTTGGTTGTTCATGCTCTAATACATACCTTCGTAAAAGGATATCTGCGCCCATCTTGTATAGATCTCCTGCGATCAGTTGATAGTCAATTGCATGGACTACTAGGTTCTTCTTCTGTGTGTTGGTATATTCTTACAGAGCAGTACCTATTTTCAAGTACTAGATGATGTCTGCAAAGTAGTCATCAACAATATTTACTGAGAACAATTGTGCATCCGGAAAGTTGTCTTCTAAGTTCTTCGGTCCTTCTCCATTTGTGACCCTTGATAGGTGGTCAGGTCCTGCATTCAATTTTCCTAGTTTAACTATTACTTCGAAGACAAATTCTTGAAATAGCAATAACCATCGACAAATTATCCCCCCCAACACTGGCTTGTTGACTAGGTATTTCAGGGCTGAGTGATCTGTAAACATCTTAAAGTGTTTCCCCAGTAGGTAATGTCTGAACTTCTGCAGTTCATAGACCATGGCTAGGCCTTCTCTTTCTGTCATGTTATATGTCACATACCCACTACGAAAAAAATAAAATTTTCACTCTTCCTCAAGGGATAGAATCCCCGAATTCCTATGGGGTCCTAGTGTAGGCTAGCTCTTCCCTTATCCACCTCCATGTGATCATTGGTTATGACCACAAGCCAAGTCAAGAGGCACCTTTCGCATTTCACGACTCGTGAGTTCTAAGAACTCCTTCCGTTGACTTCTTTCAGCAGTGAGTCAGCGAAATTCCTAACTCTCGCCATGTGTCCTCTACAAATGGAAGGTCCAAATTTGTCACAACCCAATGATCACGATTCATTGTCGATGATTCCCCATCAAGAGTCTGGGGATTCCTTCTCCTGTGATTTCCCGGTGCCAAAATGTCGACCGACAGCCACGTGTCCCTCTGATGGACGACTGCGACCTTTAGCCACAATCAACAGTTGTGATCTTTTTGGGATGATCAATGGTCGCGATCAAATCTTGGATTTCTCCTTTTCAGCAATTTGGGAGAGTCTTCACTCTCGTTTCCCTGGTGCCAAATCCCCGATGGATGTGGATCTTCGACACGCGTCCTCTGGGATGGACGATCCCGATGCTTTCAAGACTTTGACGAGTCCTCTCTCCCCTACATGCACCAGGTTAAACCTCGTGTGCCTTTTCTTGATCCGATGGCTATTGGTCCCCCGTGCTCGATCTGACAGTTCAGACCTATTCTCCTACGTACTCTTCTCTGACTATCTAGACATAGGCTCCAATGGTCCAGATTTTCCCCTGTGAATCGGTGATTCGCCTTTCAGGACTTTGGGGAATTCCTCACCTCTATTTCCCTGAATTTAACCAACGGTTCAGATCTGATTTTGATCATGATCTCTATCACTCCTAAGATTTCACACACTCTGAAACCTCCAAAGGGTTTCTCGACCTCTGCACTCCATGTAGGGTTCTTGCACACAACAGTGCGATCCTTCCTGAGCTTGTCTAGGACTTAAGGAGTTCTGGGTTTGGTTTTCCTTGCAGAGAGTCTGTGTTGATCTGCACTACCTCTCCTGAGCTTTAAAAACTTCATCCTCCAAGGGACTCTAAACAATTAGGAGGGTTGGCATGCGTACATGAAACTGTGTCCGGGGCCAACGAACACATAATTCGTGACTCTGGCTTATGACTCCACATGACACAAGCATTTATGAGTATAAAATCATCTCCTAACCATATAATTTCTTACTGGCTTAGTTATAAAATCAAGCAAAAATAAGGGGGATACAGTATATCCATTAAGAAATATGCACAATTCCTGAAACATACATAGTATAACCAATTCATACACAGTTACGGCTAAATTACACAAGGTAGGAAATCACTTATCTATTACAGGTTGTCACCAACCAACTGACTGTGGGTGTTCGTCCTTCCACCCGACCATAGGCTTAGAGGCATTCATTCTTAGCACTCTAGCCACCCCCATGCCAAGCCATGATATCACCAGGGAGTTTTCACAGTTCTCAGGATTTATGTCTCTGTCCCATCTTCTACTCGAGTCCTGTTCTCTGCAACTCGGAGCTTTCTCTTTCAGTTATGGCCTCGGCGAGGTTTCTCAAATGCTCTTCCACATCAAGCTCACAACCTTCCATTCGTGATTCCACTGGAGCATCTCCCTTACGAGCTTACGCTCTCCCATCCCATGTCTCTTCTTCCTTGTATATCCCCCTTACACTGGAAGGTTTTTTGCCAACCTATCCTATTCCTTCTGTCAAAAGGAAGCTCAGGTCTACAGGTCACTGTGGTACTTCAAGCTGACAGTCCATGTTTCCATTCATAGGGGTGGTTGATAATTCAACCACCGGTCCTTTCTTCATTAACTTATTTCTCTCCTTGGGAATCAAGGGAGTTTTGTCATCCTTATCAAGGGATATTTGGGGTTATTTGATATATGAACCCTTTTGTATAGTTTTCACATTCTTCCTCTAGTGATATCATGGCCAGTACTTTCAAGCATTCACCCCCACAGTCAGTTATTTGGAAACTCATTCAATAATACATTTACATTGTCCTCATGCCTTAACATGGTAATTCCTATTTTATGATTAATTACAAATTGGGGGAAATAGGGTGTTACAATTCCCTCCCCCTTAAAGGAACACCGTCCTCGGTGTTCTTTCTCAAAAACACATGTCATGCCTTTCTCATTCAGCCACTTCATAAGTCTTGACCTTCATCCTAGGTCAGGTCCTCTTTCAGGATCTTAGTCTTCGTCATCTACCTTCAATAATTCTTAGACAACAAGCACATTAATCACAATTTTGTGCGAAAACATCTTACTATTGTTCAAAATTCAAAAGGAAATTTTCATAATCTTAGCACAATACTTATCTGTGTAGTTTGTGGATCTGTATCCACATGGTAGTTTTGTTATCCATGCTCATCTCTTTCCTTGACGTACCCATTGGGTGCATGATTCCAATTCAATAGTTCACAAGAGCTATCATGATTTCATATTCCTTTCCAAGGTTTTTCCGCACGGGAAACTACCCACTGTGTGCATGATCCCAATAGTTTATAAGAATTATTAAGGTCTCCTCTTCCTTGCGATCACTCACCCTCCAAGCCCAGGTTCAAGCATCCCCTTCACTGTTATACAGTCCCTCAGGCGATCCATCTTACCCTGCCAAGGTTTTCTCGCACAGGAAAATTTTAGAGACTCTATCGAGTCTTACAGTCGAGGCGTCCCTCGGACTTGCTCTACCGAGGTGTACCTCCAGCTTGTGTTACCTCAACACAATAATTTTCAAGCGATCATGGATTATCACGGGGTTTTCATGGCTCAGCAGTAGCCTTTTTTCATCATCTTCATCTTTTATAGACTTCATTTGTTCCTTCTGGACAGATCTTTTCTCCTCACCTGTGTCACAGGTATACAACATTCGTGAGACATCATTATAAATTCCAACTTTCAGAATTTTTATTGCAAATTTGTCACCCACAAATTTTTCCAATCTCTTCTTTTATTTTCATATATGCTCCGTACGAAACCAAATTCACAAGCATGGGACTTTCTTTCCCATAAAATTTTAGCTCAGCAGGAAATCGGTCTTCCTTATGGGCTTACAGTATTGCCATGTCCAAGACTCTTTCTTCCTGCAATCATTCCTTAGCTAATCAAATTGTTAGTTCTCATGCACATACATTTTTATCGCACCTTTTCAACTTCATCACAACAATTTCATAATTGTGCATACTAACAATCAAATTCACTTTCTCAAAAGGAAATACCATTCCTCGCAGTTTGGCTCAGCAAGAAATCAGTCTTTCCTATGGGCTTACCTCACTGTCATATCCATGCCCCTTTGCTTTCTGCAATTCATTATTTCCACAGCCAAACAAACTGTTAGTCTCATCTCAACATACCAAACTTTTCAAAATGTAATTCAACATTTCAAAAGGGTTTTAACAATTGTGCCAATATCCATGGCCACATTCATACCCAATGCATTCTTGCATTGTTTTTCAAGTTCGTCACACTTTATGACCGGTTCTTGGCCATGGGGTGTTGGAATTTAACCAACCTTTTCCTCATATGGTTTATTCATTTTCTTTCACTCTTATAGTAGGACCATACTGCCTGCTATAGACCGATCACGATCCCAAATCAATACACATGAACTCAAAATTTTGTCATGAATGCCTTTACGCATTCCTTGATTGTCAATGCATTCATGACATATCAATTCATGAATTCTTCCAAGGGTTACAAATAGTGTTTACTACCAGAAGTTCATACCTCCATCATTCTGGTTCTTCATCCTGAGTCATACCTTACTTGGGTATCCAAGGCATACAACTACCTTTCAATTTTATGCATAACACTAAGACAATAAAATATTTCAGAACGGGTTCTTACCAAATCCCTTCATACCTTGTGCCACACAGGCATGAATATCTTTATACCATTTCTTGGCTGCTAGCACCCTTTTTCTTATTTTTACCTCATCACCAATGCTTTATGGGGACTTTTACAACCCTGTCAACAATCTTTCACTCGCAGCCTTCTCTTGGTCATTCTCTGTTTAAGGTTGCCCATCATTGAAAATTGTCTTCCTTAATAGCTCCAATTCATTTATATACACAGCATGCATCATCATAGACACAATTACATTAGTCATAATATTAAACCAAATGCATGTATCATAACATTTGAATTCATAAACATCTTCAAATGTTTCCATAAGTGCAACACAAACAAATTTTGATTGTATCTTCAGCAATACAATCCTTATTACTTATGGTGTCATGACCTTTTTATTTTTATTGGCATACTAGCTTTCTCATCCAAGGCAAAACATAATACTCAGTGAGGAAAGAGTTGAGGACTCTCCCCTTCTTCCAACTCTTCCTACAGCGCCTGGGACTTTTCAGCCCAGTCGAGTTATCTCTAAGGCCTCACTGTCTCTTCTCTACTTTTGCAATTCTACTCCCTGTCGGGATCTTCCTGTTCTTTTCCTTGATCCGCCTTGGTTAGGCCTCACCCTAACCCTTTTTGGGATACCGTAGCATGCTTTAATAGAAATTCTTTGCTCATAATGAATCATGAACATGTGCATCCTACACACTTCCATTCGGTTATTGGAATGGTCAATATTCAGTTGTTAGTCTTCTAGTAATTACATGATTCTTTCAAAATGTAATCCAGGATTCTTATATACGGATAGGCCTTGCATCCCATTGTCCAACCTTCAACAATTATTAGGGTTGTGACTATGTTCTTCTGACAAAGTCCTTACATAGTTCCTCCACTGGGAACTCCTTCGGCATGCAACTCCCTTGTTGCATATCCATCACTATTTGTGATGGCCTCAGCCTTGTGTTAGCTTTAGCTTTTTACTAAATATTCCCCTTAAGGAATATAAACATGCGTCTTTGTTAACTTACATCTATGATGTACTTAACCATTTTCATAATCCTAAGCCTACATGTAGCTGTCATAGTTATATGGTGTAGACCCGCCCCCCTCTTTCTCTCCAAGGGTTGTGTGACTTCTCGGTTTTAGGATCTTCTTAAGACTGAACTGAAACAGTCTTTGATTCCCTGTTGAAAACTATAAGAAACAATCCATGGGTCTTCACAAATTTCGGCCCATGTGTACAAGTTCTTAAACGCAAGTCTCTTCCATGTGACTATGCCTTGTGACCACACACTAACCCAAAAAGGTGCATCATGATTTTACGTATCGGTGATATGAGTCAATCGACTCTCCGTCCTTCAAACTCTCGATACCCGAAATGCTGAAATTTCAGATCAGATCAATGATCACCAACAGCTCTCCAACCAACGGTTGTGATTATGTCGCAATTTTTCATTTCATGACTTCGCGACTTTTGTTATAAAGCACCTTGAATCCTTCGATCCCCGAAATTGTGAAATTTTGGAGTTCTCAATCTGACAGTCCTGATTCTTCCATGATTTGACAGCTCAGATCTCGTCGGGGTTTTACGTATTGGGATTTCATGATTTCACATGTTGCGAAGTCGAAATACCTTTCACCTCTGTTCTCCCAATCCCCAAAATTGTGAAATTCTCTCTGGACGATCAATAGTCCAGATCGCTCCTTAATCAATGTCTATGATCTTTTCGCGAATTTCTCATTGCTTCTTCCAAGCCCTTTGGTTTTTGCGAAATTCCGGTATCTCCTTGCAACTAACCAATGCGCTACTTCTCTGAGATCGAACAACTTGAAACATTTCATCTCTTTCTGAATGGATCTTGACTCTCGATCTTATCCAATCTTCAAAATTCTTTTTTGAAGGATTTCTCTCGCTCAATCCTCCATACTTGTTCTTTCTTCGAACTTCAGTTTTTTGTGCTTCACCTTTGAATGCTTCAACTCTTCGAAACTTAGAAACTTTTACTAAGTGTTTCCTCTCGAGACTCAAAACCACTACTCCCCTGGTATACTATGCGCTCAACCTCCGGAGTTTTCAAACTTTAACACAAGCTTTATTTTATACGCACGTTCGGCATACAAAATTTCCCCGCTATCCCTTCTGAGATTTTAAGTTACTTATAGGACTAATCTCATAGTCATAACTCATACGGATGTTACCCTCTCTTTATGGGAACAACCAACAAGGGTCACTCTTGGGAATTAGCAATAGTCCCAAAGGAATCCTCTTAATCTTGTTTAAACAGATTATCCTTGTTGTCGATTCTAACCATTATAGGTCAGGTAATCTGACCCTACATATTTTCATCAGTCCTCTCAATCATGAGGAGTTATATGCTCAGGGTTTAGTCTTTTAATAATGTAGTAATTATAACTTTCTAAGGATCCTACCAATCCTTACCAAATTTCCTAAATCATGAAGGAGTTCTTCATGAGGATCTTAATTCTTACCTAACCAGCCATCTCAATTACAAGAGACTCTACCTGCTTTAGTAGGTAGCCATCATCACACTATAACAGAACAACTTAGTTCATGTCCCATTTCTGGCTCGTGCGGCTTCATAGCACAATTTATTCCACCTCTGTTATTCACACTCAGGTCTTATCAGTGATATTGATCAATGCATCCCTACTCCTATAAGAGTAGTTATCATTTTGACAAAGGAACAATATAATTCCTTTGGTGGAATTTCCATAGAAATTCCCAAATTACAGTTTCATTCTGCAGTCCTTCTCCTTAAAGAGAAAATGAAGATAACAATATCTCCTTACGTGACTCATACATGAGCCCAAGCAGGCCAAGTGTTGTAACCATGCTCTGATACCAATTTGTCACATACCCACTACGGAAAAAATAAAATTTGCACTCTTCCTCAAGGGATAGAGTCCCTGAATTCCTACAGGGGCCTAGTGCAGGCTAGCTCTTCCCTTATCCACCTCCATGTGATCATTGGTTATGACCACAATCCAAGCCAAGAGGTGCCTTTCACGTTTCATGACTCAGCAATGCAAGAGAGTCAAGTCTTTCGACTCTTCAAACCCCGAAACTTGAAATCTTACCTTCGATGAGATCGGCGGCTGCGAATCTCCCCCTGATCTGATGGTCCTAGCCATATCGGGATTTCGGTAACCGAGATTTCAAAATGAAGTGACCCAAACCACTGGTCACTCCATTCCCTGAACTCTGATACGCAAGTTCTTGATGAGATCCAACGGTCCAAATCTTTTCGGAGTTTCATTAACCGGGAGTTCACGATGCAGCGACTCCAAATCTCTTGTCACTCCAATCCCCAAATTCTAATATGGGAATTCATGTATGAGATCAACGAACCTCGTTGATATAGATCTGATGAACACTATCCTTCCTGAGCTTAAGGGTGTTGAAAGACACTCAGTCTTAGTCCCTTCGTTGTTCTACGAGATCCAATGGCCCATGGGATTTCAGAACTTTCCCTGAACTCTGACCGTTCACCACGGTCTCCTATGATGGATGGTCTAGATCTGGGTTAGATCGATGACCCACAAGCCCCATGATCTAATGGTTGTGATCTATCTTAAACTAATGACTAGGATTAAGTCGTGATTTCATGACTCACGAGTTCTAAGAACTCCTTCCGTTGACTTCTTTCAGTGGTGAGTCAGCGAAATTCCTAACTCTCTCCACGTATACTCTACAAATGGACGGTCTAGATCTATCACGACCTAACGTTCATGATTCATTATCAACGATTCCCCATAAAGAGTCTGGGGAAGCCTTCTCCTGTGATTTCCTGGTGCCAAAATGTCGACCGGCAGCCACGTGTCCCTCCGATGGATGGCTACGACCTTTAGCCATGATCAAAAGTTGTGATCTTTTTGGGATGATCAATGGTCACGATCAAATCCTGGCTTTCTCCTTTTCGAGAATTTGGGAGAGTCTTCATTCCCATTTCCCTGGTGCTAAATGCCTGATGGATGTGGATCTTTGACATGCATCCTCTGGGATGGACGATCCCGATGCTTTCAGGACTTTGACGAGTATTCTCTCCCCTGCATGCACCAGGTTAAACCTCGTGTGCCTTTTCTGGATCCAATGGCTATAGGTCCCCTGCACTCGATCTAATGGTTCATACTTATTCTCCTACACACTCTTCTCCATTTATCTGGACATAGGCTCCAACGGTCCAGATTTTCCCCTACGAATCGACGATTCACCTTTCAGGACTTTGGGGAAATCCTCACCTCTATTTCCCCGAATTGAACCAATGGTTTAGATATGATTTTGATCACGCTCTCTATCACTCTTGAGATTTCATACGCTTTGAAACCTCCAAAGGGTTTCTCGACCTCTGCACTCCATGTAGGGTTCTTACACACAATGGTGTGATCCATCCTGAGCTTGTCTAGGACTTAAGGAGTTCTGGGTTCAGTTTTCCTTGCAAAGAGCCTATGTCGATCTACACTACCTCTTCTGAGATTAAGAAACTTCATCCTCCAAGGGACTCTAAACAATTAGAAGGGTTGGCATGCGTACATGAAACTGTGTCTGGGGTCGACGAACACACAGTTCGTGACTCTGGCTTATGCCTCCATAGGACACAAGCATTTACGAACATAAAATCATCTCCTAACTATATAATTTCTTACTGGCCTAGTTATAAAATCAAGTAGAAATAAGGGGGATATAGTATATCCATTAAGAAATATGCATAGTTCCTGAAACATACACAGTATAACCAATTCATACACAGTTATGGCTAAATTACACAAGGTAGGAAATCACTTATCTATTACAGGTTGCCGCCAACCAACTGACTGTGGGTGTTCGTCCTTCCACCCGACCATAGACTCTGAGGCATTCATTCTTAGCACTCTGTTCACCCCCATGCCAAGCCATGATATCAGCAAGGATTCTCACAGTTCTCAAGAGTTATGTCTCTATCCCAACTTCTGCTCGGGTCCTATTCTCTGCAACTCAGAGCTTTCTGTTTTGGTTATGGCCTTGGCGAGGTTTCTCAGATTCTCTTCCACATCAAGCTCACAACCTTCTGTTCATGATTCCATTGGAGCATCTCCCTTACGAGCTTACGTTTTCCCGTCCAGTGTCTCTTCTTCCTTGTATATCCCCCTTACCCTGGAAAGTTTTTTCGCCGACCTATCATGTTCCTTCTATTAGAAGGAAGCTCAAGTCTGCAAGTCACTGCAGTACTTTTGGCTGGCAACCCATGTTTCCATTCACGGGAGTGGTTGATAATTCAACCACTGGTCCTTTCTTCATTAACTAATTTCTCTCCTTGGGATTCGAAGGAGGTTTATCATCCTTATCAAGGGATATTTGGGGTTATTTGATATATGAACCCTCTTGTATATTTTTCACATTCTTCCTCTAGTGATATCATGGCCAGTACTTTCAAGGATTCACCCCCACAGTCAGTTATTTGGAAACTCAGTCAATAATACATTTACATTGTCCTCATGCCTTAGCATGGTAATTACTATTTTATGATTAATTACAAATTGGGGGAAATAGGGTGTTACATTATAATTTTGTTCTGAATCAGATAGTTTTCTTCTTGCAAACGCTATCAGGTGATCCAAGTCTCCCGCTCCTAGTTGCGCTAAGATAGCTCCAAGTGATATCGTTGATGCATCTACATGCACATGGAATGTCTTTTCCCAGTCTGGAAATACAAATATTGGCGCAATAACCATCTTTTCCTTCAAGGTATCCAGACCATGTTGACACTCGTCATTCCATTGATACCTTGTATCCTTCCTTAATATCTTTTCCATTGGTGTTGTGATCTGCGCATATCCTTTGATGAATTTCCTGTAGTATTATGTGTGTCCCAATATTGCTCTTAGCTGGCAGACTGTTTTTGGTGCTGGTAAGTTAACAATGATGACAATCTTTGCCGGATCCACTAGCAAGCCTTGTTTGCATACTATACCAATAGTATCCCAAACGGTGTTCCAAATATGCATTTCTTGATGTTCAGTGATATTTGGCACTGTCTGTATCATTCTAACATCAACCGTTAAAATTCCACATGGTTTTTCACCAGACTGTGAACTGTCCAATCATCTAGGTATACTTCGAGAAACTGATGGATGAATTCCTTAAATGTTGCAATGACCACTCTGGAGAATATGGCGGGTGCATTCTTCAGTCCAAATGGCATGACTGTGTACTGATAATATCCTCATTCTGTCGTGAACATGGTCATGTGTCTGTCCTCCTGTGCTATCTTAATCTGATGGTAGCCTAAGAATCCATCGGTGAATGAGTAAGCTTCATGTCCCCCCCACATTCTATAACACTTCATATGTGAATGGTGTAGGGAATGGGTCATGTAGGCATGTGTCATTCAATTTCTTCAAGTCTTCACATATCCTAATCCTTCTTCCCTGTTTCTTGTCCTGTGCTACCATCGAGCTTATCCATTCTTATTCCTCAACTGGTTCTATGATGTCGGCTTCGAGCATCCTGTCAATCTCATCTTTAACTTTATGTTTATATATGGGGTTCAGTGTATAGGTTCATTGTCTAATAGGTATCACATCAGATTTGAGTGGTATTTTCATTTCTCCTAGTTCTCAGGCTATACCCTTCATCTCTGTAAATGTTGTGGGAAAGAGGTCACTATATTCACGTAGCAACTATGTGATGCTTTCTATCATTTTCTCATCCCAGTAATCTCCAATGCTAGCCATTTTAGGCTGCTTAGTTATCCCGATGTTAACTTTCTTTACCTTGATTGGCACGGAAATGATTTTGACTCTATGGGTGGTTCTTCCACATCTCTTTCACCTTCGACTTCTTTGATCTGAATATCGCCCGGGTCATATCTATCTAGTGCTTCCTCCTGTACATGGTAACATGACAGCAATTCCTTGACTGTCTATTTATTCCATTGTTGTTCTTCTGTGATAAGTTTTATTTATGGTTCTTGAATGAATATTACTCCTCTGATTTGTTTTAGGGTTGCATCTATGTTGGGATTCTCATGCTTGAATGAGAAAGTGACGGTAAAGTTCTGTTGCAATGTCATCCATGTCGTAGTTCCTTTTCACAATTCTTGGTCTGTATACCAGTTTGTTGGTATGCCCTCTAAAGTATGTATGAAGTGATGAGGCCATTCTTGATGCAGGAGCATCGCCAACTCAGCAAGCAAGCCAGCATGAAAGACAATGAACAGCTGAACAAGTCCAGCTGAACCTTTTTGAAATTTCATTTAAGATGATGCGCCGATGTATAAATGCACCATTTATGAAAGCACCTTTTGTATGTTGTATCAGACCTCGAGCCATACGCTCTTGTCTGAGTTAGATAGGAGACATTTAATAGATTTACTACAGGTAGATAGATGTTTAAGTCTAGATTAGACAATTTAGATTTTGAGAGGGAAAACGGATATAGACACCCTCGTTGTATCGGTGTATCATTATTCAGAGTCAAGCGTTCAAAAGAGGGAGAAAGCATAGAATTGTATGAAGAACACCCATGTACAGATTTGAATTAATAGAAGAGAGTCTTTGATTCAAACTCATGGCTGGTGTTGTTTCTCTGTGTATATTGTTTATGTGCTCATGAATGTTTGTTTTATGGTCATGCATTTGCTTTGTATATGTTGTGCATGTGAGTTCAGGTTTTAAACTGAAGACTGAGTGAGAAGAGAATAAGTTTCAATTGTTTCTCTGTCTGAGCCAGGAGATTCCTGCATAGAATGCAATTGAATTTCATCCACAAGGAGTGCGTCGATGAAGGCTCAGTGGATTAGCTTTTGTTCTTATTCACCCAGAAGTTGATTTGGGTCGTTTCAACTGTGCAAGGAGTGTGTAGGTTGAAGGAAGAAGAAGTCTCAGCTATCAGTCTAAGCAAAGGAGGTAGATGACTGCTGCTACAGGTAGTGCACAGAGTCTAAAAGGATTCAACACTGGAGGAAGTTGTTGAGTGCTGAGCGCAAAGAGTGCACACAGGTTCTGCTGAGGAGTCTGAGTGGACAAGCTCAAGAGGGATAGAACCTTCGTAATATTGTTGAAAGGGGACATAGGAAGTTTGATCAGAGAAGGGTCAGTAGTGTTTGCAGGCGTAGGCTTGGAAAGAAAGTCGCGAACAGAAAACACTTAGTCATTTCAGAGAAAACTCACGCAGAGGAATTGACGGTCAGGATTCGTCGATGAAAGCCACAAAATCCCATCGACCGTTAGATCTCAAGAGAGTTGCGTCGGGTTTAAGCTTGAAGGAACAGGGGAGATCCCGGAGATTCAGGGTTCGGGATATTGGGATTCTCGTGGTTGTGAAATTCGGGGAGAAAGGAATCACGATTAGCGAATTCCCAAGAGGATCAGATCCGTTGAATGCAGTAGGAACACGTGGAGCGCGATCCCAGAGAGTCGGGGTTCGGCATTTAGGAGTTCTCGCATACAACGAGATTGCAGTAGGAGAAACCGTGATTTCGCGAAACGCGACGGATCCCAAAACCACCTCATCTTGGGGAAGGGACAGGTGTCAGGAGGTCATCCCTTGTAGGGAGATGATGATAGGTGGCATCGGCACATCGTGAACTCGAAGTTTCGCGAGTGAGAGCCGCAAAGAATTGTGTTAAGGTTTGCGAGGTCACGAGAGGCGAACTCTCGATAATCACTGATTGGCGCGTGAACCCACAGATCTTGTGGAAGACAGGTGGCATCAGGAATCGGGGATCGGAGATCCCGCGAGCATGAGTTCCACGCATTTCTCTTCCACTAAGCCTGAATTTTCGATAAAGGGAAAAGGACGTGGTCAGGTGGGCCAACGGGTCGTATGTAAGAAGGGTTAGCCAGAGGGAGATAAGGTGCGCAAGGTGCCATCGGAGATCGAGAGTCAAGGTTTCGTGGGTGTCGTGACTCATGACCTTGAAAAGGCTGATTTCCCGATTGAATAATCCCCGATAAGAAGCAGAGGCTATGGTGAATAGTCATCGGGTTTCAGGGATTGTGTGACCCAAGTGTAGGACCCGCAACTACACGAGTTTCGATTTCCCAATTAGGTAAAGGGAGGTCATCGGAGAAGTATCCTATGGGTGCCAGAAGGTCCCGATAAGGGATTTGAGGAGCATTTTAGCTCTTCGGGCCAGTGGAAAAGAAGGTCCTGGTAGTAGCAGACGTGCCAGGTGGTGTGTGCTGCATCAGAGTGGTATAAGAGCAGTTATATCTTTTTCTTTCTATAGCAGAAGAGAAGGATTAAATTCACCATGCTGCCCCGAAGAGAAAGACAGTCACCTGACCCAGAAGACAGGGAGGTGAGAAGAAGAGGCAGGCTGGCAGGAAATCCAGAACTAGAAAGGCAAATGAGAGATATTCGAGCAAGATTGGAAGATATGGAGGCAGTGCAGAGACGCACAGCCAATGCTAGGGATATGAGTGACTCTGAAGGCGAAGACGAAGCTGAACAACAAGGAGAATTTGCAGCCGAAGATGCAGCCAATGAGTGATTGATAAAAGCTATCGCCCGGATGAGTTCAAAGACCAAAATGGACATTCTAGTCTATGAAGGAAATCTG
Organism: Picea mariana; assembly: GCA_032191745.1. NCBI lineage: Eukaryota > Viridiplantae > Streptophyta > Pinopsida > Pinales > Pinaceae > Picea > Picea mariana. The sequence continues at coordinate 367,375 of JASDQU010102700.1, forward strand.
GATGTAGAAGAGCTATTGGACAGGATTAGAGCTCTTGACACCTACTTCAATTATTAATATATCGAAGAGGATAAAAGGGTAAGGCATGCTGTCACTAAACTGAAAGGACATGCAGCATTATGGTGGGACGAGCTTCAAACAGATAGACATTCCAAAGGTAAATAAAAGATCAAAAGCTGGGATTGAATGATTGCAAAAATGAAGGAAAAGTTCATCGCAAGGGATTATCAGATCATACTATTCAGGAGAATGCAAAACCTGAGGCAGAAGTTGATGATGGTAAAGGAGTATACCGAAGAATTCTACAAGCTCAACATTAGAGCAGGTCATTGGGAGAGCGATGATGAAAAAGTTGCCAGGTATATGAATGGCCTGAGGTATGAAATTCAAGATGAATTAAGTATGGAAACCATTCAAAAAGTTGAGGATGCTTATCAGATGGCTCTAAAAGCCGAAGAAAAGCTGAGCCGAAAGTAAGGACAGCGAGGGCGAGGCAAGAGTCAGCCCAGAGGTAAGACAGTTGCCAAGGAGAAATACCAGAAGCCCAAGGAGGAATGGAAGAAACCTCAGGGTAAGATGGAAAGAGGTGGAACCTCACAGCGAGGACAACAATATGCTGAACAGAGGGGACAACATAATGAGAAGCGAAGAGATTATGCTGACGCAAACACTTTTCCTCGTACTTGAGGTAGAGGAAGAGATCGAGGCGGAGTAATCACATGTTTCACATGTGGGAAAAATGGGCACAAGTCATTCGAGTGTCCAGAGAAAAAGAAGGAACTAGAGAAGCTCACATCACTGAAGCACAGAAGCGTGATGCTGAGACGGAAGATGCAGAAGGCGGAAGATTGCTTGGAATGCATAAAGTCCTTTTGACACCCGAGAAGGAGGTGCAAAACTCAGTCCAAAGGACCATACTATTCAGGACAGCTTGCAAGACCAAGGATAGGGTGTGCAAGGTTATCGTGGACAGTGGAAGCACAGATAATCTTGTTTCAACCGAGATGGTGGAGAAACTAGCGCTGGAGACAACTGATCACCCGAGTCCATACAAGGTTTCATGGCTACAGAAAGGACACCAGGTGAGTGTTATGAAACAATTCTTGGTTGAATTCAAAATAGGAGGATATAATGATAAGATATTATGTGATGTCATTCCCATGGATGTATGTCATTTATTGTTGGGTAGACCATGGCAATATGACAGAAATGTAGTTCATGATGGGAGAATGAACACATATACCCTGGAAAAAAATGGGAAAACCCATATGTTGCTTCTGATAAAGGATAAGGAGGTAAATCTGGAAGTAAGCAGCACAATACTTCTCATGAGTGGGAAGGAGCTTCTTACAGAGATGGAGAAGAAGGAAGATCCACAATTTTTTGTTGTCAGAAAGCTGAGGATTGTTCTGACTAGCACAAGAGTGGATGATTTGCCAGAAGAAATTCAGGAACTGCTAGACGAGTTTGTTGACATTGTGGTAGATGAATTACCTCATTCGTTGCCACTGATGAGGAGTGTGAGTCATCACATCGATCTCATACCAGGAGCCAATTTATCAAACAAGGATGCATACAGATTGACACCACAAGAAAATGAAGAGGTCAAGAAACAGGTTCAGGAGTTGTTGGACAAAGGATTGGTCAGAGAAAGTCTGAGTCTGTGCGTTGTTCCAACCGTGCTTAGTCCGAAGAAAGATGGGGGATGGAGAATGTGCACTGACTCAAGAGCGATCAACAAAATTACCATTAGGTACAGATTTCCACTGTCGAGAATGGATGATCTGATGGATTGCCTGAGCGGGGCAAATTATTTTTCAAAGATTGATCTAAAGAGTGGGTATCACTAGATTCGCATGAGGGAAGGTGATGAATGGAATACGGCATTCAAGACAAATGAAGGTTTGTACGAATGGTTGGTCATGCCATTTGGTTTGACAAATGCACCTAGCACATTCATGACATTGATGAATGAAGTCCTGACGGAGTTCATCGGGAAATTTGTTGTCGTATATCTGGATGATATACTGGTCTTTAGTAAAACAAAGGCTAAACATTTGAAACATTTGGCCATTGTGATGAGAAAGCTACAGCAGGAGAAGCTGTTGATTAATATGAAGAAGTCCTCATTTATGAAGACAGAGCTCATTTACTTGGGGTTCGTCATTTTGGCGAATGAATTGAAAATGGATCCGAGTAAGGTGGAAGTGATTAAGAATTGGCCATCACCCAGAAATGTTTTTGAGGTAAGGAGTTTCCATGGATTGGCAAGTTTCTATAGAAAATTCATTAGGAACTTCAGTGGAATTAGCACAGCAATGATGGACACAGTGAAGAAGCGGCATAAGACTTTTCATTGGATAGTAGAGGCTGAAAAGATCTTCAATCTATTGAAGTGAAAGATCACAGAGCAACCAGTGTTGGTGTTGCCAGATTTTCGGAAGACGTTTCAGGTGAAATGTGATGCCAGTGGATATGCCATAGGAGCGGTCTTAATCCAGGAGGACAGACCAATTGCATATTACAGCGAGAAGTTGGATGAGGCAAAGGTGAAGTACTCAATGTATGATAAATAATTTTACGCTATCATACAAGCATTAAAGAAGTGGAGGCATTACTTGATCCCGAAGGAATTTGTTCTATATAGTGATAATCATGCATTACAGTTTGTGACTCAGCAGGAGAAGCTGAATCAGAAACACGCAAAATGGGTAGAGTATATGCAGAATTTTACATTTGTAATTAAACACATTTTAGGGACTGCTAACAAAGTGGCTGATGCTTTGAGCAGGAAATGTTTGTTGTTGAAGGAGTTCCGGGTCAAAACATTGGGCTTTGAAAATCTCAGGGACATGTATGCGAGAGATGCAGATTTCGGAGAAGCGTATGAAGCAGTTGAGAATCCAGTTCTCAGAGATCGGAGTTCTTGGATAGACTATATGATCCAGGAAGGATTGTTGTTCAGAGGCAATCAACTGTGCATTTCGAATTGCTCCATGAGGGAGAACCTGCTAAAGGAGAAGCACAGTGGCGGATTAGCAGGGCATTTTGGCCATGAAAAGACTTTTCCAAAGCTGAGCGAATCATATTTTTGGCCAGGAATGCGCTCAGACGTCAAGAGGTTTGTTGACAGGTGTTGAATTTTTCAGCATTCGAAAGGGAGAAAGAAGAATGTAGGGTTTTATCAGCCATTGCCCATACCCAGGAGGCCATGGGAGGCGATAAACATGGATTTTGTATTAGGACTGTTGAGGACGCAGAGAGGGGTTGATTCCATCTTTGTGGTGATGGATGGGTTTTCAAAGATGGCACATTTCATTCCATGCTAGAAGACCAGTGATACGACACACATCGCAAATCTGTTTTTCAAAGAGATTGTTAGACTTCATGGATTGCCGAGAAGTATAGTATCGGACATGGATACCAAATTCATAGGGCATTTCTGGAGGACACTCTGGAAGAAGATGGGAACCAATTTAATGTTTAGTTCTACCTATCATCCTCAGACGGATGGGCAAATAGAGGTGGTGAATCAAAGTTTGGGAGACTTACTCAGAAGCCTAGTGACAGAGCACCACAGCAGCTGGGAAAATGTGTTGCCAAAGGCAGAGTTTGTATACAACGATTCAGTGAACTAAAGAACAGGTAAAAGTCCATTTGAAATTGTATATGGAAGGCAGCTGAGAGGAGTATCTGAACTATAGGATTCATAACAGACTGCTACTAGTGTTATAACCCTAAATTGCACTATCCCTGCTTACCTGGCATCAGGCCAACTCATGCCTCTTCTTAGCCAAAGCCATGCTGAGTAACTCCTTAAAAAACCCTTCAAAACAAGTAACCCGCGCCCTAACTTCTCACTGGGCGCGGGCATCCGCCTGCTGTCCTCTTACTGCACGC